>JAPYZP010003553.1:0-11384 GCA_030522985.1 Torymus sinensis | reverse complement strand
TTATTTTTATATATTTTGGAATAATATATTGAAAAAATATGAGGATGGCGAAATTTGTGTTAGATTTCAAATGCAATTTTGTATTTAAGTGTGAAGTGCAGATAGACTAGTGTTATAGAATTAAGAAAATTTAGTAAAATATATTTGACAACGTTGTTATAGTGATGAAGAAACACTGCATCTATAATGATTCGTTTACGTCGAACAAACGTTATTATTTTGTTCGTAGCAAGAATAAAAACAGGTAAACGTAGAATATTTTCGTATATTGAAAGCTTAGAATGAAAAAGGAAATCACATCATCGTGACATTATGTAATGTTTTGTTTACTTGTGAAATTTTAAACAAACATACAAACATTATAGAAGTATATTAAATGAAAGAAATCATTATAGAACGCAATATTCAGCAAGTTTTATTTAAAATTTTGTTTTATTGATTAATCGTTCTAATTTTACTATACAGTTTTGGAAATCACTTCTATCAAAATCTGCATTTCAAATTATCGAAATTTATGTTGTTTAATTATAATATTCTCTGTGAATATTAATGATTGAGGCGCCAATATACCAATAAAAAATGTAATTTAAATTAAATATACATAATTAATATAATAGCCATCAAAATTCAATTGTAAAATTATTACATTGTCGAACGTTATAATGAGATATCAAATTTTATTACTGTCACATTCTTTCTAATATTGACAACATACAATCCAATTTCAAAATTAAAGTTAAGGTATAATTGCAACTGTTGATTATAGTAATGGTTTTTTGTTTTCATTTGTTATGAATTATATAAAATTCTTTCCTCTTTTTAATTTTGGAAATTCCAATAACATTAGGACGTAAAGCACTTTTAAAATTAAGACACTTAATTTCATTGAACTAAACTATTATACGTATACTTTATAAGTACGAAAGTATAAAATTGAAAAGCATAATGACATATGTTAAATTATCATTAAAATCGTTCACTATCGGCCAATCCACCATTCACCATAATCACAAGTAGATAAAGAAAAAACTCAAAATCTAAAACCTTGAACAGCAAGAAGCAAGAACGTGACACCGAGCACACTAGTTAATTCTCTCCTAATGAACGATAAAAGCAGGAGCGTTGTGTACTCCAGTAGCGTCCAGACCCTCTTCGACTTCACGAGGACCGATCAGGTGAGCAACTGGACGGAGGCCTCGGACACGGCGAAGCCGAGTGGCATGTCCAAGGCGACCCTCGTCCTCCACAAGTCGCAGCTCTTTCAGCGGGCCGTCTTCTTCAGCCTCTTCGTGCCCAAGGCGAGTAACGGCCTCGGCGGCTACGCGGCCATACGCACCGACACCAGTTTCGATCTGCGCGAGTGCCATTACATCGCGATCAAGTGCCGCGGGCAGGGCACCAACTTCAAGTACAAGATGATACTGAGGCACAGAGGGCAGGACAAGGATGCCACGGTTTACGGGCAAATCTTTACGGTAACGATGATTCTCGAACATGGTGTTTGTTTCCTTTTATGATGCTAAACCTAATATACGGAGTATAAGATGTGATGGCAAAAAAATAAAATAGAATCGTATTAATTCTTTTGCAGTTTATAGCAATATTCACCTAAAATTTTTCATTCAAATTGGAATTACTTCTAAGTGAAACGAACTTTCATGTTTTCTGATTAATTATCAATTATTTGATACATATAGGTACATACATATTAGTCAAATATTTTACTGTCATCATCAAACTCAATAAAGATCGAAAATTTGATTAGTATAATTGTTAAGACGCACTTTTTATTATGAAATACTCATAATTTGATAGTTAATTGTAAAAACAGCCAAATAGTGTAAATGTGAACTATAGTCTATATTTTGGATAAACCAGAGTGCATATTGCGTATATCATTATGCCCATTCTACAGAATAATATATTTATATTGTGTTAAATGGCTCGAAAATAATTGGCTCAAGAAACTCGTGGTTCATAGCAAAATTAATTATTAATACAAATTCTCCTATATCTATAAATATTTTTGATGAATAATATGATTCTAATACACCGTTAGGTATATGAGGCGTTTCACGTCAATACTCCAAGCGCGTAATTTTTAGCTCGTGTTTAAAGGACTAAAATGGACCAAAAAAAAAATAATGATCATAGGCGATTTCAATAGGCGTTTTTTCTCAGCTTTCCGATGATGTTATCAGTTTTTCAAAATTAATTTGAACATGAACTGAAAACAGCACGATTCTGCGCCACGCTTGGAGAGTTGACGTGAAACGCCTCATATGGCTTTGATGGTATAGGGGATTTGAGCGCTCTGAAGCCGTTAATATTGAGTGGCTCGCATAGACTATCCAAAAAATATGAGATTATCACTATCGACTAACTGAAATGGCCATTGTTTGTGGTTTTCAGGTAACTGAAAACGAATTTGCAACAGTGAAACTGCCATTAGAAGATTTCAAACCCTACTATCGGGGCTTGCCGCTGCCGTTGGAAACGCATCCATTGGACTTATCGGCAATTACGAACATGGGAATTAAAGTCGACAATGGTCCGTATCTGCCGGATAATCAGCCCGGAGTTTCGGCTTTGGAAATCGATTGGATTAAAGCCGTTAAATGATTAATGCTGTTACTTATTTTTTCAAATTGCTTATTTTCTTTACTTTTTCTTTATTTCATAAGTTTATTATACTTTATGTATATCATTTACAAGATTTTTCTTTATACGAAGAAAATTTGCGTAAAATGTACTGCATCTAACAGATATATTTTAATATATATTTATGAATATTGATGCAATAATTTATAGATATCAGCTATACTTTCATTATTCAAAAAGCAGAGTATTTAAAAGATTATATATTTAAATATTCATGTAAGCTAATGTTCTTCATCAAAGAGTTCATATAAAGCAGTTATGAATAATTTTGTATATTGAATTTAACCACAGAAATTAAGATTAGTAAGGTAATAATACTAATTTTAAATTTCTTATTTACCTATATAATTACTGTTTTATCTGTAATTTACGTTTTACTATACCTATATATTCATAAGAAAGAGATACCTTATTATATATACCATTGTTAGTTGTTACAAAGAAAAACCAAAGATCGTGTGAAAATAACAAATTTTAAAGTCGTTTTCTATAATTAGGTACTATATATATATAAATTTTTTGTGATATATATCCTATAAAAATAATAATATTATTTGTCAAATGAAATATATAATGTTATATTAAAAACTGTTCCAGAAAAGTCATCATAAATTCTAAATAAAATTACAAACTATTTTTCATATGTATAACAAGATGATTTTCAATATTAATATATATAAATATATTTTAACAACAAATTTATTCAAAATAATTACAAAAATACATTCAAATTAAAAAATTTCAAATAAACATATAACTTGGAAAATATTATAGTGTTTTTTGCTTATTATTACAAATACCTAAATGTGTTATTTAATTTTTAATAAAAACTGGGCAAATCAAAAATAGATTTTAAGTTTTGCGGAATCTTTGTCGTCATTATTAACAGAAGCATATCTTATAATAAACAATTTGCAATTTATACTTGACATTATATCTATTTTCTGCATAAATAATGGATTATTAGTTAATTTGGGCTACAATTTAGTCCCATACTGTTAAATACCGTTAGCATACGGTGATTTTAACAGAGTTCCCGAATGTATGTACCTATATACATATATATAGGTTTATACGTTGACATATACATATATATACACTCTAGAGCGGTAGGTAAGGTATTCGACCCCATGGAGCGCGCAACAAAAGACGCGCGCAGCGCTAATACAAGCACGAAATGAAACATATCAAGGTCGGGGAAAGTACGCAAGAAGTTAACATGGCGCCCGTTGATAGTTCGCCGGCGAGCAACATGGGTGGTTTCGAGCTTATTTGTTCGCTGAAGTCAAACGATATCGTGCCGGTGCACAAGTACAGGTCGACGGAGACCGGTCTCACTGTCTTCATCGCCGAGGTCGACGGCCCCGTTGTCTGCGGCTACCTGTGCCTAGGTGAGCGTCACTTGACATAACCTAAAACAGCTTGTCACAACTTCTTTTTTTTCTTTTAAAATTAGTCTCATTGCTTACAAATTTAGTCATAGGTATCTGTTGTGGTCACAATTTTTTAATAATAATATTTCTTCTTACTGTGCAGCAACTGAAGCATATGATGATGATGGACTACCTCACACCCTCGAGCATCTCATATTCCTGGGAAGCGAAAAGTACCCGTACAAAGGCATTTTGGATTTACTCGCAAACAGGTGCCTGGCTTCAGGAACCAATGCGTGTACTGATGTTGACAATACATTCTATACTATGGAGACTGTTGGAAGCGAAGGCTTCCTGACTTTACTGCCAGTATATGTAGACCACATTCTTTACCCTACACTTAAGGTAAATTTCATTTAAACTGGAAATGTCTATCTATTTCAATTTGAATTACGTTTTCATTTGGTAACTATTGTAGGATTCTGCATTTATTACCGAAGTCCACCATATTACCGGAGAAGGTGAAGACGCTGGAGTTGTGTATTGTGAAATGCAAGGAAGAGAAAATGTTGGTGAATTCTTAGTATACAACGAACTGAGAAGAGCAATTTATCCTGGAAAATGTGGATATAAATCTAATACTGGAGGTAATATCAATATAAAGTTATAACTACTCCAATTTCTCTTTAAAATAATTCTTTTATAATATATTTTATTTTCTTTTAAAGGGGCTTTAAAAAATTTAAGAGAGAGTACTAATAATGAAAAAGTTAGAAATTATCACAAAGAGTTTTATAGACCTGAAAATTTGTGTATCATTATTACTGGTCAAGTGAAACATGCAGATGTATTCAAATCCTTGCAACCAGTAGAAGAAAAAATTTTAGCAAAGGTAAATAATTCTTATCTTTAATCCTGTAAATTTATTCGATATAAATTTATTATTTCTATACTTTGCAGGGTAAAAGAGGACCTTTTGAAAGACCATGGCAAAGTAAGGTGCCACCATTTGCAGAAAATGTAGATACAGATATCTTTTATCCATGCAATGATGAAGATAATGGGCTTGTGTATATTGGATGGCGAGGTCCATCAGCTATATCTGAAAGAATTGACTTAATTGGGTGCAGTTTATTATTAAAATATCTTACTGACACATCAGCTAGTCCACTGCAACAGGAATTTGTTGAAATTGAAGATCCGTTTGCTAGTGATGTCAGGTTCTCCTTGTCAGAAAATTCTGAAACACTTTTATATCTTATGTTTGAAAATGTACCAAAGCCTAAAATTCCTAAAATTGCATCTCGCCTAATAAATGTAATGAAAGATATTGCGAGTACTGAGAGTAAAATTGATATGCAAAGAATGGGCACTGTAATTCATAGACACATGTTGGAAACTTTAAGTAATTTGGAAAGCAGTCCACATGATTCAGTTGCTTATATGATTATAGGAGATTTCTTATTTGGAAACAACAAAGAAGATGTAAGTTGCTCCATGTTTATATGTTCTTAAGTTTCCGATCTAGATTTTTCTTTTCATAAGACTAATTTTTAATTTTATTTTTCAGCTGGACACAAGATTAAATGAAATTGAAAGCCTTAAAAAACTCAAGACAAAATCAGTAACATATTGGATTGAATTATTAAAGAAATACTTCACTCAAGCACCCTATGCAGTTATGAAAGGTATCCCAAGCATAGAAAAACAACAAGAATTAACTGAGTTGGAGCAAAAGCGCGTTTCTTTACAAATTAAGGAACTTGGACCTGATGGTTTAAAACAAAAAGAAGAAGAATTACAAAAATCTATAGTGGAAAATGAAGTAAGAAGCTTAATGAACCAATTACAAAATTGTATGAAATTTATAGAATATTTTTATCCTTTATATTATACCAATTTTTAGAGACCTATCCCAGATGAAACTTTGACATCTGTGCCAATCCCAAGTACTGATTCCATTAATTTCCATCATATTAAAAGTTACACTACAGAAACAGCGGAACAACATCCTAGATTTAATGCTGAAAAATTACCTTTTTACACATACTTAGATCATGTTAATACTAATTTTGTATATGTAAGTATTTTAACTTGGAAAACATAAGATTTATAAAATTTTTGTCTATATTTTAGTAATGTTATCATTTTTTTATAGATGTTTGTAACAATGGATACGTCAGAAGTCTCATTAGAACAAAGGCCTTATATACCTTTGATATTAGAATCAATTTTGGAATGTCCTATTTTGAGAGATGGAAAGATAATTCCGTATGAATCAGTAGTTTCAGAATTAGAAATGGATACAATAGCTATTAGTACAAGAGTAGGAGTTGAAAATACATCAAGATTTTCCTGTGGTACTTACAGTCACAATGCTATTTTAGCCCTGCAGGTACATCTTCAGAAATTGATGAAATCATGAAATCTAAACAAATCATTTTATGTATAATTTTTATTTATGTTTAGCTTGAATTAGCTAAATATTCTAAAGGAGTCACATGGATTAAAGAAATTTTATATCGATCTCAACTTATTGCTGAAAGACTGAAAATCATAGCCTCTAAAATTATTAACGATGTAGCACAAATGAAACGTAAAGGAAAAAAAGTTGTTGATGATCTTATGAAAAGTCTTATTTATAAAAAAGGTAATATCAAATTATAATCAGATTATAAAATCATGTAAAAAATTTTAATTTAAAATTACTACTTTTATTCTAGAAAGTAATCATTATAATGCAAGCATGTTGCGACAACAACAGTTTCTTACTAAGATGTTAGAGCGATTAAATACAGAAGCTGGCCAAAAAGAGGTTTTGGCTGAAATTGAAGCTGTACGAAATGTTTTAACTGCAACAAAAAATATGGTTCTCTATATGGCTGTTAATATCGATCGATTAGTAGCACAAGTTCCTGATGTTTATGAGCCATGGAAAGAATTTTCCGATACTGATAATTCAATGAAATCAAAGTAAATTATTATGACATACAAAAATGTAAATTCACATTTGTCTTGTACATAATTAATATTCTATATTTTATTGCATATTTAGATTGCATATACTTCCTGACTACGAACTTATTAAACCTCTAGCAGAAGTTGAACTCAATGGATGTGTGACAGGTCTGGGCTGCATAGAATCAGCATTCTTCTCTCAATGTAGTGCTGGTATTAAAGATTATCTAAGTCCGGATTTAGCTCCTCTGTTAGTTTGTTTGCAATACTTCACTCAGCTTGAGGTAAATATATTATAGGTAAAAATTTTTTTTTTAAAGAAAGTGTGAAACAAGTATATTTTTATTTTTTTAGGGACCAATGTGGAGACAAATCAGAGGTCAAGGTTTTGCATACAGCTACGATATTTACACAAAGCCCAATGAAGGACTTTTATACTTAATGTTTTATAGAGCAACAAACGTAATAGCCGCTTACAAGGAAACCAAAACTATTATCGTACGTAAAATCTTCTTTAGTATTAAACAAAAGAAAAGAAAAATAAGTATTACTTTTATATATTATTCATAGGATACTCACTTGGCGGAGAATAAATGGGAGTCGTTATTATTTGAATCGGCAAAATCTTCACTAATCTATGAAATTATTCAGGGAGAAAAAAGCGTAGGAGATATGGTTGTTAAATCTTTATTAGGTTACTTTAAAAATGTTCCACATGATTACAATCGCCGCATGGTCCAAAATATTTCTGCGGTAACAATTAAAGATTTAGAGCGCGTAGCCCCTCAATATATCAAGCCGCTTTTTGACCCTAAGGCTTGTAAAACAACGATTGTATGCCATCCATCAAAATCGAGCGAGATTGTTAAAGCTTTTAAAGAGTAAGTATTAAATTCCATTTTCTGTTATTGTCCGAAGTATGAATTATTGGTAATATAATTGTTCTCTCTTTTTTACAGTTTTACGCACGATTTGAAACTTTATAATTCCCTCGAAGAAACTTACTTGAATTCTTGGTGAATATAAATGTTTGAAGAAATTGTTTTTTATGGAGAAATAATTACCAGAACTACACTCATATCAACTTAATTTAATGTAATTAAATGAAGGCTGCGAAGGTGCCATTTGTTGATACAGCCAATGGTTTTTTAATTTTTCAACAATGCAAATTTACAATTTATATTTTCACGTTTTTGTGAAGAAATAATTTTGCACGGTATTAATGCTTATCTATAAATAAATGAATAAAAATTAATTTAAAAATCAAACTGGTATTTAAATTTTTATTCTTTACAAACACTAGAACATCGTCCTCGCAAAACAAAGAACGAATGTCGATTTTTTTATAACTGAATTTCGGGAGTATGAAAACAAACCTCAAAATTCAAAGTTCAATAACCTTTTATGAGATGAGAATTAAAATATAAAAAGTTAAAAGTGTTTCCTAAAAAGCGATAACGACAAAGAGCGCAAATGGTCAATCAGTTTGGAGACACGATGCAGTCCTTCAACCAGGAATTAATTCAATGTGCGTAAAGAAAAACCTCGCACGTGGTGCACGGTGACAAATCAATATTTTGTTTTCAAGGACACACCTATCGAAAAGGAAAGTTACTACTTCTGCTCCGTCATGCGCTTAGATTTTAATTCACCTTTTTATAGCCTCAAGCGAGTATTAGGAAATCTTTGATAACTTGTCGTTTTCTATGTAATACCATATCAATCATTTTACACATTAAAACGTTTTAGTAAGTCAATAATAAGCGCCTTACATAACTGTTCACAGGTGACGTTGGCCAGTGAACTCTGATTATAATACTTGTAGACCTTTGAACTGAAGAAAAACTACGATCAATCTTGAAATAAAAATTCGTAACAAAATTTACTACTGCTTACTTACGTTTTAATGTCAAAATAATGGAAACTTCAAACAAAAACAATGTAATTGATCTATAAGACATTTAGAATCTATTGAAAGGGATCTGCGATTAAACTATAAAACCTATTTCTGAATGTCGGTAATTAATAATTTTTCCAACATCTTTTGGTTCGTTTGATGTCCGCTACCCATAATCATTACTTAAACCACGAACGTTCTCTCTACAATTAATATTAATGATTGGAAATAACTTAAAATTAAATCTCAAAGCTTAAATTGGCAGCTTGTCACTCCACACGCAGCCTAACTAAATATTACTCCGATTTGAAAACTAATGATACCTAGTACTTAAACCTTTCGATTAATCCTCGCTGAAGGCATGGAAGAACTGAAAACGACGAAGTCGAGCATTGACGCGCAAATCGAGTCGGAGGAAGCGGAAAAGACGCGGCTGCAACGCGAGCTCGAGCGCATCAATGGCAAGATAAGCCAGCTAAACGAGAGCCTTGGCAAAAAGACAGCGGCGCGCACCGACTACGAGCGCACTATTAAGGAAACTGAGTCGGCCTACATGAAGGTTCGCGTCAAAACCACACATTCCTCGTCACCTCGCAGCTTATCTATTAAATTTCACCACGTTATGATATAATGCATTTTCAAGATCCTCGAGAGCTCGCAGTTGTTGCTCAACATGGTGAAGAGAGAGGCGGCCTGCCTCGACCAGACGCTGAGCAGTAGCAGTCACGGCAGCAGCGCAGACGATGCCGATGCGGCCACCGGAAGGTACAGGCGCGCCAAGGAGGCGGTCGAGTGCTTCGACGATGGTGGAACGTGCCACAGGTCCCAGGGGGATCACCTGAGGAGGAAAAGGGCTGGGGATGCCCTCGCCAAGACGTGATCATACTACACTCTCAGCTGGTTACGTTGTCGTCCTCGTGTGCTCGGTGATTTTTTCTAAAGCGTTCGTGTCGTTTGGATGATTGAATTTAGGAAAACGTTTTTTAATGATGCCAATAACGGAATTTTAGGAGAAATTCTATTGTGTTTTTGTCTTCTTTTTTGTTTTATCCGAATACGTAATAAATCATATTGGCATCTATCAAAATATATGTTTACGTTATCAGTACTAAAATTAACATTATTAAAATTAAGAGATTTTCATGCAAATCCACAGATTCAAGTAGTATAAATCAAGCGTAGTAAGTCCGAGATAGACATCTGACTTTTCAACGATATTATTCCTACGATGGAAAAATTTTTGTGGGACACGAGCAATAAATATCTTACACATTAAAATAGTTTCGACTCATGACACCGTGACAATGTATCAGCACTTTGCTACATTCGTCATTAGTAAAATAAATCTTCCCAAAGTATTTTTCTTAATAATACTTTGCATATTTTTTCGATTAACAATCGCAAGAAATCTTATGTCAAAGTATAACGCGTGTATAATATCGTTGCAAATAAATGTATTGTTCTAGGCTGCGACATCCAAAAAAAAGTTTATGCTATATTTATTATCCCATTTAGTTTTCATTAATGCTTCATTTCACCACATTCCTACACAGTTAAAAATGGTGTGTTTTGTGTAAATTCGATTTTCATATACTCTAATTTTGTGTAATATATAACACACAAATTGTGTAATTTTTAACAGAAGATTTGTGTAATATTTTACACAAAGTTTGTGTAGTGTGCGTATAATGAATGTTTTTTTGTGTAATTGATGACAAATACACGTAGTTGAATTATAAAATTTTTACACACAATTTGTGTTAAATTCTATTTTTACACAAATTTTCTTTATTTTTCTTTGTTGAAATACTAATTACACAAAGCGTGTGTAGTAGGAGTCTGATTTTAATACAAAACATTGTAAAAACTGGACACGATTTTTAACTGTGTACCGTCAACAAGAACAACTTTTCCTGAAAAACTTCGAAGCGCTTTTTCAACGTTCCCCTCTCTGAAGTAAACAATTTATCAACAAGGGTCATCCCGTAATAATTCACACCAACCCAACAATCGTAATGCTGAATAATCGATACGACTTTTGCTCACTCCATCATCATCGCTCTCCGAAACACATCTACACACTTTATCTCCAACAACACACTATACATCGGCGACACTTTTTTGCCTCATTGTAATACTTTCCTTCTGGGAAAAGGCAAGTCAACGGGACAAAAACTGCTGCGCTCCCGGGCGCAGGAAAGCATCGATCGCGCCGACCTGATTTTCCGCGTCTAAGCCGACGTCGCGCCGCCGCGGTGCGAAAGATCGCGAAATCCTTTTACTCCAAATCCTACATTCGAGCACGCCGCGCGGGTCGTTCAACTTCGTTCGAGCGCGCGCGCGCGAATGAGAGAGAAAGAGAGACTTGCTGGCCCTGATGTTCCTCGGGCATGCAGTCGCGGACCACACGTGCAATAGCCTAGCGATTTTTCACCGGCTTGATATAAACGCTTCTAATGCATGACGTGATGCGGTTTCGAGTGTCTGTCGATGAG
>JAPYZP010003552.1:0-11641 GCA_030522985.1 Torymus sinensis | reverse complement strand
CAACGCCTCATTAGATTAAAATTTTTTTTAACTATTGTGTTAATGAAATCCTCTGAAATACAGCTCAATATACTTTCAAACGACAAAATAGAGTAAAAAATGATTAAAAGTAGATTAAAAATAACGAGATCGAACGATAAAAGCAAAAAGTCCGTATAAGAACGCGCAGGAATCCCAGCGACGTCGTGGGACGCCGCGCGCACAGTCGTACACGAAGAGGAAGCGAGACAGAGTGAGCACTAGAGAGAGAGAGATGAGTGCCTATATAGAGAGCGCGAGTTTAGGTCAGTTCTCGCGGCCGGTCAGCGGCACCGAGATTTTCTACGACTCTCCGCCGCCGCTCGCGTGACCCAAATGCACCGCCGCTGCGGCAATATCGCGCAAATAAAGCGCCGAGAGAGAGCGCGCGCGCGAAAAATAGACGAGGCGAAAAGAAAGCTCCCCGATAAGACACGAAAGCTCGCGCGAGCGTGCTATAATGTCGGGATATTATCGATTCGGGGTGTGGGCGCCGATAATCGCGAGGGCTGATTCTATAACGCCGTAACGATTAGGTCGCCCGTTAATTTATCGCAGGCGAAAGAGGAGGGAGGTAGAGAGAGGAAACGACGATGTAGTCCTTTTGAAAAATCGTGTTTCGTAAGGCTGATGATGGAGAGCGCTCATTATGCGGGTCAGACGGTGGTTTTTATCACTCGCAATACATCGTTGTTTTCTTTTTTTTTTCTGGAAGTATTGTGGGGTTGTGAACAATGCCATGATTAAATTTTCTGTTATACTTATTAATAATTTCTTGAAAAATTTGGGGACATTTTTTAAAGTTTTGATTGATTGTATCTGGCTAGTTAAAGACTTTTATCAACTAGTAATAATCTTATCGATTTTCTAATGTAGTAATTCGCTGTGTTTAATGACATAATCTCTTTTATGACTTACATTAATGAATATAGTATTATAATTTCTGTCACTTCAATCGCGTTAATAATACTTAATCAATAGCAATTACAGCAGATTAAACTATTATTAAAATAACCACAAAAATTAATGTTTAAGCACTGCATTACTTAAAGAGGTTATTGTTAGTATATGCCTTACAGAATAGATTATTCCTTGTTTATTTGTAAAGCATTATTTGACAAAAGATTACAGAATTACAGAAATATTGCGATAACACAGTATCGTAAATATAAACGGATTGGTTTAATCCCTTTGAATTTACCGTGCTAAAGTATATTAAAATTAGTTTGATAATTATTTCATGTAATCCACCTTTCTAATCAGGATTCATAATAAGAAATCGTTTACTATTTCTACTTTATCTTTACAAAGGTATAGCATTTTAAGAGTTTTTGAAACCAATATTTGAATTAAAGTTATCACATTTACATCCACATGGCTATTTTCAATCCCGTAGACATTACAAATTGCCTTCAAAATATCGCTGCAAATAGAAACCATATTCCACGCTGAATCAGTAAAACGTTTGTCCGCAGGTGCAGTCACGAACGGGTGCGGCAGACAATCCGGCCTCGCGCATTGTCAAGAGCAAGGCCGTGCTGCGCAACAAACTGCTCAAGAACGCCAAGTCGTATCAGCGCAAGAAGAACCTGCGCGAGGAGAAGCAGCAAATCGCCGACGCTGAGGAGGATGAGCCCGAGGAGGAGGAAGAGGAGGAAGAGGAGGAGGAGGAGGAGGAGGAGACAGTCAGAGGTCGCAAGTTGCTGCGCAACGCGCGCGTCCTCAGCAAGAAGAGGAACGTCACGGCAAAAGAAAGCGCGGTGAAACACGTCGAGCAGCCCAAGCGGATGAGAATCAAGCTCAGGAGTGCGCACGAGAGTAGTGAAGTTGTTGTTGTCAGGAAAAAGCCAGGACCGAAGCCGAAGAACGTGGAACAGTATGTGGAACAGTCGACGGAGGAGCTAAGGAGCAGGAAGAAAAAGAAGCGGCGACTAGTCGATCCGATGACGTCGCTAAAATCCTCGATGAAAGCTAAAACACAACTGCGTACCAACGATGGCAAATTCGCTCGAATAGATAAGAGGGCCACTGTTGTAGAAACCATCGTACCGTTGGCTACGAAGAGCATTAACATCCGTAGGAGGCCGCTTAACGATCCGGTACGCCTGCTCACGCGCTCGAAACTCAGGGCGGCTGCTAAGATGGCCTGGAAAGAGCACACTAAGATCTCACGGCGTATGACGCGCTTGCGTTCGCTCGATAGCGAGAGGTTGACGGCTGACGGTGCAGCGGGCAAGGAGGACCTCGAAGTCGTGAAACAGAAACCCTCAAAGATCACGTCGAGGAACAACTCGTCGCTGAGCCGACGAATCAGTCTCGACAGCATCGCGAGCGAAGTCGACAAGGACGGAAAAACAGAGTCACAGCCGGCGCCAGTCGTTGGCAGAGGTAGAAGACCAAAGAAGGACGCGGCCAACGAAGCGAAAGTGTCCAACGATGACGACAACGGTAAACAAGTCGAAGCGAGTGAGCCCAAGACTAGAAGTCAGAAGACAGCATCGATTGCTGCTCCTCCACCGGCGGCTAAACTGGAGCCCAAGACCCGACGCTCGATCAGCGCCGCCGCCGCTGCCGCCGCGGAATCGCCAAAGAAAAGCCCGACCTCATCGCCGGTTGATGCCGGCAAGGACGATACAGAGAGGCCGGGATCTACCACGAGAAGCAACTCCAGGGCGAGGAAAGATGAAAAGAAAATGGCGGTAGCGAAGGAGAGCAACGAGAAAAAGCTGACGAAACGTGCTGACAAGAAAGTAGCAGAGGAGTCGATTGATTCGGAAGTGCAGACGGAAGTCGCGTGGCCACCGAAGAAGGAGAAGGGCGGAACATTGAGAAAGTCGCTGAGAATAAAGGAGGTTGACTCTAAAATAGCTGTGGAGCAGTCTGAGACAACGACGACGTTCGATAAGAGTGACGAGAAGAAGGATGTCGCTGTTGAACAGGGTAATGCAGATGAGAAAGTGAACGATGCGAAGGAGGACACAAAGGAGAAAGATAAGCAAGAAATCATTGAACCTCCACCGAAAAGAACAGTATCTGGTAAGCGGCGCGGTAGGGCTAAGCGCGTTGTCGAAAAAATCGAAAAATCAAAACCTGTCGAAGAGGTAAAACCCGTCGAAGAACCCAAACCGTTCGAGCCAAAACCCGTCGAAGAGCCAAAATTCGTCGAAGAGCCAAAACCCGTCGAGGAAGTAAGACCTGTCGAAGAAGTTAAGTCTGTCGAAGAAGTAAAACCTGTCGAAGAGGTAAAGCCAGTCGAAGAGGTAAAGCAAGTCGAAGAGGTAAAGCCTGTCGAAGAGATGAAGCCTGTCGAAGAGATGAAGTCAGTCGAAGAGGTAAAACCAGTCGAAGAGGTAAAGCCAGTCGAAGAGGTAAAACCAGTCGAAGAGGCGAAATCCATCGAATTGCCGACGTCGAACGAGATCTCCGAGAAAGCTGAGGAAGTTGAGGTACCTCAAGACACGAACGAGGCAGAACAGAGTATAGAGCAGGCTAAAGTCATACCCGCGGAAACCGAAAGTAAAGAAGAGCTACCGGTTATGGACGGTCAAGAAAATGGTATTACCGGCTTGCAAAATCTTAGCTTGGAACATTTACAGCAAGAGTCGTCCAATTCAAACATGGACAGTGGCAAAGAGAACTCGTCTGAGACGATTATCAGTGTATCGAAATTGAAAGTCGTGCGTCCGAAGAAGTCGAGAGGACTACGCAGGGACGCCAAAACTATTAGCACAAAGAGATCTCTTAACAGCGTCATTGGCATTCTTACTGAAGGGGTTAATGTCACGCCTGTAGAAACACAAGAGGCCGCTATTATTTTGACCGCTCAAACGACTGTTGAAAGTAATAGTAGTGGTAATCCGGATAATGCTTGTGAAAATAATGAGCAACCTGCTCCAGAAATTGCTTCCGCTAGTCCGAATGAAAATAATGATAAATCTTTAAATATTTGCACACCGAGTTCAAGTACGGATGTTACTGTTCCTGCTGAAGAAGAAAAGAAAGGCGAGGAAAAAGATAAAGAGATAGTTGAAGAAATAAAATCAGAAATCATACCCGAGGAACAGAGTAATCCAATTGATATGAAAATTGTTGAGGTAAAAACTATTGAAGAAAGTCAAATAGAAGTAGTGCCTGTTGTGGAAAATAAAGATAATGAAATTGTTAAGGCGTGTGCAGTTGCTGTAGAAGAACCGGCGACAGATATCATTTTAGATTTATCTAGGAGAAAGACGAAAGGAAAAGGTTCATTTTTAGAAAAAATTGTTTCGAAAATAGCAAAGAAAAAGGATGTTTCCCTGGAGGGCGAAAGTAGCTGTCATTTTGATATAGCTCATTCTTCGGTAGAAAGTCAAAATAACTTAGAAAATATCGAAAGAGCGAGGATTCAAGAATCTAATAGTACAAAAGTATCGGAAGAATCTAAAAGTGAAAATGTGTTGAGTAGGGAGTTAAGTGTAAAAGTACATGAAAGTTCTACGATAAATAATGTAAATATTGCTGGACCTTCTGGTTTAAATGAAAAATGTATTGATAGTAGTGTAGATGCTGTTTTAGTGAAAAACGATAAAGTTAACGGTGCTAATGTTACCGATAATACGCTTACTACTAAACCAACGGAAATTAGCACGGAAGATAACGTGCCTGAAAGTAAAGTCGAAGAAAAAAGCGATACGAACTTGAATAATGTTACCGAGAAAAACGACATTGAAGTAGCTGCTACTTCAGAAGAACAATCAAATACAGAGGAAATTGTAGAAGATGATACAGAAAATATAGAAACTAAACAAGAAGTAAAACAAACATCAAAGAAACGATGTTTCGAAAGTAACTCTCCGAAGAAAAACAAAAAGAAACCTGTACATAATGAAAAGACCGCTGAAGAAGATGATGAAGAAGAAATTTGTCTTGCAGATATCATGAAGTTAATTGAGAGACCGAAATCAAATGAGGTTCCGAACGAATCAAGCATTGATGGAAATCAAGAAATTGTGAAGCCGGGTAAAAGAAAAAGCCCTGATGATGAGTCAGAAATTATTTCGGTCAACACAAGCGAAGTTGTTTCTGACTTATTAGTTTCTAAAAAGAATAAAGATGTGACGAAAAAATCAAAACGCAAATCTGGTCAAAAGAAAAACAAAGGTGAAATTATAAAATTAACAGAAGAAAGTAATATTGATGAGAAAGTAGATGATTCTAAAATAAGTTCAGAAGAACAAATCGAAGAAGATGTTAAATTACAGGAAACAAAAGATAGCAGTGAGTTAATCACTGAACAAGAAAGTGCAATTAATTCAGGACCAATTCCAGAAATAGTCTCGGATAAAGAGATTTCTAAATCAGAAGAAATCTGTAATTTAGTTAGCATTAACGAGTCACTAGGTGCAGACGAAATTCCAAAAGATGAAAGCCCAATTGAAAAGGATCAACATCAAATCCCGAGTTCGGATACAGATAATCTTATATCTGAAGATACAGATAAAGAAGAATACATTACAAAACGAAGGAGACATACACCAAAGAAAAATCTTAAAAATATTGAAAAATCTGAACAAAATGAACAATCTCAAACTCCAATTGAAGATTCATTCAAAGTTCCTGAATCCACGGAAGTTTCTAAACCTGGAAAGAAACGCTCCTCTAAGAGGAAATCTTATGCTACACACGTTGTTAGTGATCAGGAACTAGAAAAAGATGATGATGATTCTATGGATAAACAAACTTTAGATGACAAATCGGAATTGAGCAACGACACTTTTGATCAAAATTCATCGATGTCTGAGTCAGAAGAGAAATCAGCTCCTCAAAGACTGTCTAGAAGAAGTACTCGAAATAGAAGAAATGTTGATTTCGAAGAGAGCTTTGCTAGCATTAAAGAATCAGATGATTCCGATGTCTCTTCCGCAAGTGAAATCGATACTTCAAGACGAAGACGTTCACAACGTAAAACTGTGACGTTTGACACAAATCGTGATCTTTCAGTAAGTTCTGTCGATGAAAATACTCCACTCATAGAAAGTCTACTCGAAAAGAAGCGAACTAGAGGCAGAAAAGCTAGAAAAGACGTATCCCTTGCAAATGTACCTGTCGAACTTCCGTATGATAGCGAACCTACAATCGAACCAGAATCTAAGAGCGACGATAAATCAGATACAGAAAACATAGTCACAGAAAATATTGACGAAGTCACTGATAAAATTGATGATGAAGCTACAGTAGAAAGAACTATTACAGAAAATAAAGAAAATGAACATGAACCGTTAATCTCTGAAAACGAAGAGTTTGCAGTAAAAGATATGGAAAAGGACTCAGCTAAAACTCAAGTATCCTTGGAATCTGATAAATGTGACGTTAAACCTTTGGGCCCAGCTGAACCGCAATTAAATACCATCGATCAAAATGTAGATAGCGCGTGCAAAGATAAACTCGATGCATGTGAAGAAACCTTGACGTCAGAGTTCGAGGAATCAACCAATGATCTGCTGGCGCCTAAGAAACGGGCAGCTGGAAATTTTGCGATCGTCACTAAATCTGGTAAAATATTAATCGTCGAAAAGAAGAAAAAACTAACAAAGGAAGCAGCTAAATTTTTCTGCGATGTTTGCGCCACAAGCTTTACACGCAAAAGTAGCTTGAAGAAACACAATTTATCACAATCTCATATCCTCCAAATGACTATGAGTGATAAGGATGCTTCTAAAGAAATTAACGCAGCCACCGATATTTCTGATCAGCCCTTAGATCTTGTAAAAACTTCTGTAGAAAATGTTTTCGAAAAAGAAAAAGAAATTGAAGCAGCGGTCGAAAATGAGGCAGAAAAAATTGAAGAAAAACAAATAGAAGTAGAAAAGAAACAAGAAACGGAGAAAGAAATTGAAAATCAGGTTGTTCCCGAAAATTTAGTGGTTAAAGAAATTGAAAAACCTGTGCAAAAACTTGTTGAGAAACCTATAATAGAGGAATCAATGGAATTGAATATTAGTGCAAATATTGTTAATATTAAGGAAACTATTAGCAGTAATACTTTAATCATTCCCGAACCTTCGCTTATTCATAAATCACCAGAAGAAGAGTTAGAAGACGAGATGTTGGACGAAGAAATTTGCAAAATTACAGAAAATATGAGTCACGATGAATATGTTCTTACGGATCACGTAAGCCCCGTCACTCCCGAAGCTACTTCCACTCCTGTAAAAGAGGTTGAGTCCCTAGAAAAAATATCTATCGCAATGCTCAAAGAGGCCCCAAAGAAAAAGAAAAAGAAAGAGAAAGAAAAGAAGAAAAAGAATCTAGCCGACGAACATCTGGATTTGATTGCGCCGGTGGTCGCGAAAATCGTTCCATCTGATCTTGACACGCCCTTATCTACGAGCTTATATTCAGCAAGCATATCTATGAATGAAAAGAATTTGGAAACTGATTCGTTCTTAAGCGAGACGAACAAAACCGAAAAGAACACTGAATTTACAGAAAAATTAAGCGAAAATGAAACAACTATTGAATCTCCATTTGCACATAGTAATAAAGAAAGGAAATCGAAGAGAAGTATTAAAGAAAACATTATTATAAATGAAAGTAGACGAACCAGTCGCAACAGAAGTCAGAACAGCAGCCAAGATGTACCTACTAATGTTTTTGAAAATTCACGTCCAAAAAGAAATCAGTTGCGACCAAGTTATAAAGAAGATGAAAACTTTGATTTTGACGTTATTGAATCACCAAAAAGTGCCGCAGAAAAACAAGATTCTTCAAGAAATAGAAAGAATAAGAGTAACGTTAGTTTATCAGAAAGTGAACGCTCTGATGCCGAAGAAGAGCTTTTGATTAAAAAGCCACAAGGAAGTTCAAGGTCGAAACGAGAAAGAGGTAATTTGAACGCCATCGAAACAGAAACTTCTGACTTGGAAAAAGAAGTTTCAACTAAAAAATCTAAGAGCAAGAAAAAACAAAACAAAAAGAAAGTCGATAAATCTGATGAAGAAGATACTTTAGATAATTTGATCACCGAAAAGGAAACGAATGAAACTCTGTCGAGTGAGATAAATGAAACAAGTATTGTGAAAGAAAATCTAGAAAAAAGCAAAAACGAAAAAGAAGAGCCAGAACAAAACGATGAAGTACTCAATGAGGAAAATGTTTCTTTAGAGGAGCCTGTTGGAGCATCGAGAAAGAGGAGGGGTAGAAAACCAAGACGATTACAAGCTGAAGATTTGAAACCATTTGACCCAGAAGATATTTCCCTTGAGCCTAAAGAACGTCCGATTGAGGAACCGATAATTGAAAAGAAAGAAGAAATTATTTCTGAACCGGTTGTCAATGAGGAACTAGCACCTGTTATTCAAACGCAACCAAAGCCTAAGAAAAATCAAAAACGAAGAAAGAAATATGCATCGGAAATAGAAGCCATTCAATCAGTTATTGAAAGTGATGATGGCCTTGACGATTCCAAAGTAACGAAGGATGTATCTTTAACAGAGGATGTTAAAGTGGAATCAAAAGAAAAGATCGACAATAAAAAATCAAAAACAAATATTGTTCTCGATTCTTCTCTGGAGAAATCTGACACTGTGTTCGCGAATAAAGGTGAGATAGCAATTCCATCAATACCTTCTGAGCCTTTCAAGCATTCTGAAATAGTTTTGCCCAACAAAAATAACGATACCATGCAAAACTTACCAGTATTTGCCAGTGCCTGCACTGAGAATTTAAAAACATTCGAAGATGCGAAAAATGATCTTACGGCTTCGATGCTTACAGGCTTTGACAGCGACGAGAATTCATTGGATACTGACATGTCTGTGGACATACAGAAACTTCTCGACGATCCGGAAATGACGACGGAAATAGCCAAACAGGATCAAAATTCGCAGGACACTCTTACGAGTAATATCGAACCCGTTGACGCGATTAACGTTAAAGAACCTGTGCGAATAGAGTCCATGACGCCGCCTCTACCGGTAGAAATTACAACCGACGAGACCACGGAAACTACCGTGGAGCCAAAAGAGCCGGAAGAGCCAAAGAAAACTCCAGTGCCAAACAAGACCGCTGGAAAGAAATCTCAAAGAACGCCAAGATCTGCGGAGGACAAGAAATCGAAACGTCGGGGAAAGAAGTCAAAGGCCACAGCTAAGATAACGAATGAGGGAGCGAGCGTGAGTGAAACCAGCGAGGCTGAGGGTGAAAAGGAGGCAGACAAAGTGCTGAAGAGCAAGAACAAAATAGTGAAGAGCGTATTTGGCCGGGTATTCGCGGGTGAAAAAGCCGATAAGGTAAAAGAGGTTCTGGACGACTGGCAGTCGCGGTCGGAGCACAATTCATCGTACAGCGACAGCGAAGAGGATTCCAGGAGAAATTCAAGGTCCCGGGCGAGGAAGAATCTGAGGAACGCCGGTGGATCCAAGCGATCGGTGGAAAACGGCGGAAGAAGCCGGCAGAGCAAGAAGCGCGCCGAGGAACTCATCTCCAGAGCCTTCCACGACGACTCTCCCCCGCGCGGGGACCGCAAGAGTCAGAGGCCGTCTAAGCGCAATCAGTCCAAATCCACTAGTCCTTCCAAAGACAAATCCGAGAACGAGGAGATCAGTCAAGACGACGATCTGGATAACAAGTCGGTGGAGTTGAACCAATCGCCGGCAAAATCGAAGAAGAACCGTAAGAGGAGCAACGCTAAAGAGTCGGACACGTTGATTATCGACATAAAGCAAACCAAGTACCAGAGTAACGACGAGGACGAGCCAGAGACCATCGAGAAGTCCGAGGACTCGCAGCTGTCGCAGTCTACGGTTGAACCAGAGAAGGTCCAGTTGTCCGAGGTTGAGAACACCGTCAACGACGATGACGAAATTGACGATGACGACGATGGAACGATCGGCAGAACATCGCCCCTGTACACTCGAGACTCAAGCGAAGAGGAAGAAGAAGCCGTTCGCTCCTCCTCGAGTAGCGACAATGACGACGCGTCTCAGGAAACACCCCGACCCAAGAAAAAGAAATCCCGAAGCTCGTCCACCGCCTACTCCATCGAGAAGATCGTCATTCGCTCGCCGCAGGCTCACAACGGCCCCACGGAGATGGTGACGATCGCGCCGACAGATGCGATAGAAGACAACGCCCTTGACCTGGACATCCCAGTGGAGAGGAATAGCCCTGAGAAGCCGACGCGGCAGGCGACCAAGGTGCTCAACTTCGACCAGGAGCTGTTCGTCGAGTGCTGCTCCAGGCTGAAGGCGACGAGCGAGAAGGAGCTCAGAGGTGCCAAAAAGATCAAACTCGATCACTCCGTGGATCACCAGGCCGCGCAAGGCTCCTACCATCATCAACATCATCACAGGAGAGACGAGCAGATGGGCGGCTACAGAGGCACGAGGGACCGGTGGAGAGATGTCGAGAGCCAAAATAGCCTTGGAAGCTTGCTCGAGTCGGTTAATCAGGTGAGAAAGCGTTTAATTACATTTCCTTTCAAGTTTTTGTACAATTAATTAAATGATACGATAGATTTTATTCTAAATTACTATGATTCTTGCTTAAGAACTAGTGGATTAAGATTTGATATTTTTTATTATACTAAAAATGCAGGAATTTTATCACGTCAGCAAAAAATTTATTTTGTTTTTATGTATAAATATACGACATGTTTTCGTCCGGGACAATACACGAATAGATAAAAAAAAACTATTTTACGGCACGCAATCAATCATTTTTATATGCATTTATTTTTGAACGAATAAAAACTACTTAATGGTCATATGATTAAAAAACATACCATTGACATTGTCTCGCACAAGGCTGTAAATTTACTTAAACTACTTAATAACCTGCACTTATTTTACAAATTTATAGTGAGAAAATGCTTGTATATTTATATTCTCATATTAATGTGGCACACATCAAATATGAATCAATGTAATCACGTTTTTATTGAAAAATTTAATGATCTGAATAAATTTATAAACGCAATAAAATTCACGAATTTAACGTGTAAATATATGCATAAATTTTTTTATACTTTGATAAATACATAGTAATAAAAATTTTTTTTCAACCATTAATACAAAGTTTTGTGTGAGTTGTGTCTACACGTGAACATAATGTGTGTGTTGTGATTTTCTTGACAAACATCGCAGGTGTGTGAACTTTTTTGTGAACAATTTTTGCAGGAACTATGACCCAGCTTTGTAAAGACAATGTCTCTCTCGGTATGCATGCGGAAAGGTAGACTTCATATATTAACATCACATTTACAAGTGCCTTTATTATTAATTATTTGACGAAATTTCGCACTGCACTTATAACAAACATGTGTGTCAGAACTATTGATAAATAATTGTGAAACCGGGAAAAGTAACTGATTAATTTTAAAAATCACAGCGATGCATGAGCCTGTTCGAGTGTTGACATATTGAAAATTTCAAAACCATGACAAATAAGCATATTTTTAAATACATATGTCAACTCTCTTCAAAATTTCATTACTTATTAACTATTCATTTTCAATTCACGGAAAAATTCGAAAAAAAGCATGCACCGACAAAAGTGTCAATCGAACCGTGATACACCACCTCAACGAATCGTACCAAAACCTTCGTTTTCATTTCTTTCCAGCTGCTGGGCGAGGAGTACAACA
>JAPYZP010003551.1:0-11385 GCA_030522985.1 Torymus sinensis | reverse complement strand
AATTATAAGGGGGAGAGGGAGGGGTAATGGCGATGGTGTCACTAGGGGAATATACTTTTATCATTGGTCTATTACACACACTGCAGGATTTCTGTGTGTAAATAGCGCAGAGGCGGCGCGTGCACGAGGCTCCGTTTTGAATTATGCATATTATATAGATCAGAGTAACGAATTGATAATACGATATATATGATGCGATTTGAATTATGCGCTGGTATACGCGGGGCGATTATTTTACTGCGCGAATTACTATACCGAGTCGTCTATACTAATTATTTATTCCCATATGTTCATGGGTGAAGCGAGGGATTTTAGGGGCGTTATATAATAGCTGCTCCGTGTACTGAATTTCAATATATATATACCGATCAGTGAAGCGCGAGCGCGCGCCGGTACCTAATCGGGCGCATACGTTGGTTAATTTTCATGCGAATAGTGCGTTATTGTTATATAAATTCAATAATGAATGTAACGCAGTGCAGCGGTCCCATCTATACAAAGAGAAAACGAGTTTTTTTAAGTGTTCGGATTTTTTTTTCCGAAACCGGCACGCTGCTATAACTTTATTTCGAATGCACAAAGAAAGGGAGATTTTTACGAAATAGCGGTTGAAAACGCGATTATCCCTGTTTCCAATTCACTTTTTAACGCTCGGCCTTACCCATCCGACTGTTGACGGGGGGATAATTCCACGCGCCAACGACTCGCCAGAGAAAAACCCGCGGTTTATTTCCACATCCCCGAAATTTTCCGAAAAGTTAATATTCTCTGAACAGTCATGTGATATAATTTCCAAACCAATAAATCGCACGCAGCGCGACGCTACACCGCGACTTAGTAATAAATAACCAACGCGTCCGCGTCGCGCTTACACGCGCCCGCAGAGTGACCAATAATCAGCCGCGGCGCGTCGCACCTGCATCATCGAATTTTAATCGCGCCCGCCCCACAATCCATGCCATCTCAGAGAGAGCGAGAGTGAGAGAGGATTCCATCAGCGCGGTTACCCAATACCGTGCGCCGCTGCTCTCTCACGCTCCAGAGATTACGCGACCGCAGCCGGGACTCGCGCGGTCGCCTCGTTATCGTGCCTTATCGTCCGATATCTTCTTCATTACCTAGCTCTCGCGCGAGGGGTTTAATATTCTCCTCGCTATATGCGCGATAAGAAGCGCGAGCTGGATTTGTTTTTAAGTGCGTTTATATAAATATATACCTATGTGTATTAAAATTTTACGCGTGTGGTTATTGAGTTGGCCTGTTGCGGTTATTTGTTTGTTATGCGCGATAATATATATAATGTATATTATGGGGAGCGATTTTTCATAAGGATTTTCTCCTGCAGCGATATGATTTCTGGCATTAATCTTAAGCGTTTGGGATTATATCGAAATGAAGGGAGATGAGGATTACCGGGAGGGACATTATCGTATGCATATATAGCTGTGATTAAAAAATTCATAACCGCGCGCCGCGGGGTGAATATTGAAAAATCCAAAACCAGCATCGGGCGTATTCCAAACTCTCCCCTTCTTTTTCCATTGTTCATTTTTTTTTTTTTTTTATTAAAACGAATATTGCAGCAGGGATTTATTAAAAAGTAATCGTTCTTTATTATATGTACGGAATACAACAAATACATCTATAGAGTATTCAATAACAAACGGAGTTAACAATCTTCCGTACGAAAATAAGTGTCGTCAGCTCTGCACGGCCGAGTCACATCCCAATTTTCTCCCCCGTCGCACATCCTTCTTTATCAAAGTGTATCTCTCGTATACGTGATATCGGTGCGCGATCTATATAAATATATACATTTTTCGGTGACAGCGGTTGAGCAGCCGCTTGATTAATAAATAAAAACCTACTTTACGGCACGCATATATCCCTTTCTTTCTCTCATCATCGTCATACTTATTACACAATACAATCGTGGATCATAAAAAGAGAGGGAAAACTAAAGTACTCGAGGCGATATGAAAAAACGCTTCTGGGAATACCGAAGAACTCGGCAAGAAGAAGAAGAAGAAGAAGAAAGTGTATTCCTTGATTAAATAACTTCTCGCTCCTATCTACGCCGATCGCCCTTCTTGCTGTGCCAGTGCTTGGCGTCCTCGTGGCCGCCCTTCTTGCCGTGTTTCTCCTCGTGGTGGTGATGATGCTCGTGGCCCTCGTGCGCGTCGTGGCCCTTCTTCTCGTGATGGTGGTGGCCCTTGTCGTGCTTGCCCTTCTCTTCGTGCTTCTTCTCGTGCTTCTTCTCGTGGTGGTGGCCCTTCTTGTAGTGGCCTCCCTTCTTGTGGTGGTGCTCCTCGTGGTGGCCTCCGTCCTTCTCGTGATCGCCGCCCTCGTGGAACTCGTCGAAGAACTCCGTCTTCTTCTCGAATTCGTCCTGCGCGTTAAAGTTAGTTTCGTATAGGGGAGGATAGTTATTAGGTATTTATTAAATTTTCATTTTAATCTTTCTGGTGAATTTAGTAAATTATAGAAAAACTTTTATGACTGTTCTTTTATAGGCTATTTCTTCTTTACAACAATGAATGTCAAGTAAGGTATTAATTTATTCGTGGTTTTAACAAATTTCACTGCTACTATTTTCAGATGTACCTTTAGCACTTATGATTTTTCTTTTAGATCAACAGTTTGATAATTAGATGTAAACAATATATAATTTATTTTATTAATTTCCTTATATGCCCTACTTATCGGTTAAGGAAAAAATGTTACACTTCATCCCAAAGATTTAATTGACGTACCTTCTTGTGGATCACATGTGCTCCATGAGTGTTATGGCCCTTTTTGTGATCCCCCTTCTCGCTGAAAGCCGCTTTCTTCTCGCCCTCCTCTCCTTTCTCGCGCTCCTCGTGGTATCCGGCCTCGTCGTGATGCTTCTTGTGATCACCCTCCTTGTCATCGTAGTGATGTTCGTGTCCCTCTTTGTCATGGTGGCCCTTTTTACCCTCGTCGTGCTCGTGGAACTCTTTGTAGCCCTTATAAAAATTACATCGGATGTAAAATGATTCTTGACTTTATTTAATTCTTTGATTTAATCAATATCATTTAAGATTATAGATTTTTGGTTAAAATCTCAAAACATAATTATGAAGATGAAAACGCTATACCTTTTCGCCTTTCTCGCCATGCTCATCATGTTCGCCCTCATGATGTTCCGCGGCTCCACCTTCCTCGTGATGCTCGCTGTGCTTTTTCGGTTTGTGATGTTCCTTGTGATGATCATTGGCTTGTTCCACTAGATCCTCGGGGTCGCCACGCAGCTGCTGCGGATGTTCGGCTACCTCGAGCTGCACGTTCTGGCCTCTCGCCTGGTCATAGTCGGGTTCATCTGGATATTGGACTCGGTTTTGATCATAGTCGGTTTCTACTCTTTTTAAAGCGCCTCGTTGGAGGACTGGATAAGTTTTTCTCGGCTGTGTTCCATACTGTGGTTGATCGGCGTCGTCCTCATTAACTTGGTACGCTCGATTGTTGTGGATTATGGTTTTTATGGGTTTCCCTCCGTCTGCCGGTTCTTCGATACGCTCGACGTGGCTGTAGTTGTATCCGTGGTTGTCGTCGTCGTTGTCATCGTTGTCATCATTATCGTTGTTGTTGTTG
Source organism: Torymus sinensis (assembly GCA_030522985.1). NCBI lineage: Eukaryota > Metazoa > Arthropoda > Insecta > Hymenoptera > Torymidae > Torymus > Torymus sinensis. The sequence goes on along the minus strand of JAPYZP010003551.1, from coordinate 7,773 downwards.
ACATTGTCTTTGTAATTGTCGTTGGAATCTTCCTCGGCATCTTCTTGATTGTCCGACTCGAATTGTGCTGGTCCACGGTTTGCTCGACTATCTGAATACCTCGGAACGTAAGTCGGTTTGGCGACCGTTGGGTAACCTTGTTCTATTGAAACAGTTGGAGGAATAACGTCATCCTCGTACTGAAAATTTTGGCGATATGATTTCTGCCTTGGAGAAGAACTTGATTGGACAACTATTCTATTTTGCGGAGCAGGAACAGAGGAAGGAATTTCCGTTTCTTGTGTGGGTATGCTCTGACGAAGATTGTTACGTCTCGGTGGATTCGTCTGATAAGTGAATGCTTGTTCCTGTCTAGCTGGAACTGTTGAATAAGTTAATGGTTGTTCTTGTCTAGCTGCTGTGGTCGGATATGTTTGCTCTTGCCTTGGAATCGTGGCATATGTCCTTCTAGCTGGAACAGTCGGATTAGCCAACACCTGATCAGGCCTAGCTGGTACAGTTCCGTATGGAAGTGACTGTTGCTCCTCTCTTATTGGAATAGTTGAACGAACTAACGACTGGTCTCGTCTTACAGGAACCGTCGCTCTCACATTTCCTTGTTCCTGTAGCGTGTTCGGGCGAACAAAATCCTGTTCCTGCCGCAAGGGGATATTCGACCGGGCATTCGTTTGATCTTGTCTCCTTGGGATTTTGTACACTACCGGTTCCTCCTCCTTCACAGGAATAGTTTTACGGGTAGCAGGAAGACTAGCAAGAGCCTCTGCTTCTTCAACAGATGCACTATGACGCAATGAGTTACGTCTTGAGGGGGTCCTTTGGTACGTTGCTGTCGGTTCTTCCCTCACCGGAAAAGTCGAATATGGAATATTTTGCTCCTGCTTTATAGAGGCCGTTGAATGTATCTGTTCTTGCCTGGTCGGTACAGTTGTTCTAACATTCTGCCTCAGAGGAACAGTCGTCTGCCCAATCGTCGTATCCAACGGCACGGTAGGTCTCGCCAGATTCTGCCTTACCGGATTCGTTGGGAAATGGTAAATTTGCTCGGCCGACGTTGGCCTGACGGTATTCTGCCTCGCCGATGCAAACTTCGTCGGGTAAACTGGTACATAAGGCGTTGGATTTGGATCAGTGGGCAACGCAAAGGGCCTTGGAATTCTATCATTCGTCACTGAACTCGTTCTCTGCTGCTGTTGTTGTTGCTGTCGCACCTGCGGCTGTTGATAATTATAGCTCGGCTCTTGCGTGGGCTGTACCCTTTGAGGCTTACGTCGTTTTTTCTTTACTGTCGGCGTCGCCTGAGTGCTTGTCGTCGGCTTTACGAAGCCACCTCTGTGACGATCCAATGCGTTATTTTTGGACCTCAATGAACCACGCTTCTGGTAATTATCAACGTTGCCGCCGAAATTCGGCTCCGTTAAAGGAGGATAGAGAGGCAAAGGTGGTTCCGGGTTATTTCGCGAAAAAGATCGGGGTGCGGTTGACGGTAGAGCGCGTCGCTGCTGGTGTGCGTCAGGGGCTGGCTCGTAAGCGTGACGAAGGGATGACGCTTCCCCGACTAATTTGGCCGGCGCACTGGCGGCTGCGGAGGCGTCCCTTTCAGGCTTCGACTGCTTAGCTACTGCTGTCTGCGACGGCGATTGTTTGCGTGGAACTTCATAGAACTTCTTTTCAGGAGGTATCTGTGTGGTGGTGGTAGTAGTGGTGGTCGACGTGGATGCTACGCGAAACGGTTGCGGGGTTTTGGCTGAGTTTCAAAGCAGAAATTAATTAGTTGTTTTTTCTTTGTTTATTTTGTTTCGTCGTGGGTTTGAATTGATGATTAAAAAAATTTCTGATTTTGAATATATTATAAAGAGGACACTATATGTTCATTTAAAAAATTAATTTTTCTAAAATAACCACCATTTTAATATTTATATGTGAAAATAGTTTTTACTGCAGCTTACTTAGAAATATACTTAAGCTTCAGTTAAACTATCCTATGTATACATTATATATAAATGAAGTAAGTTGAAAAAAAAACAAATTATTTAACGTTGTACCTTTTTAAAACTGATATAAGAAATAAAATAATTTATTAAGGCAAAATAAGTTACTAAAAGCACTATAATTATTTTGCAGTATTTTTCTTACCAAGTGTTATATTACTTTTTTTAATTTCTTTTTCATTCGTTTTTACGCCGGTCTTTTGCGGATCGTAAGCCATAACCGACAATGCTTGTTGAAGATTCTCAGCATCCTGAAGAATGTCGTAGTCTTCTACTGAGAAAACGTAGGGATGAGCCGGAAAAATCGTCGTAACTTCTAAAGATTGATTAGAAGATTTTTCTGGCTTCTCCCGGTACTTGGCATTGAACTTTTTTAATTGAAGACTAGGTGCTTTTCCGGAACACTGTGCAACCTGTTGAATTCATTTTGATTGTAATTATCGTGAGTTAGAAACCCCTTTTTCTGATAACGTCAGTAAGAAGTATTACGTTACAAACTGTGATTTGCTTATTTGTTCTTATGACCAAAGTACGGAAGTGAAAATCAAATTTATCGCAAAATGATGATTACTATTATAGGGAAGTACATTTCGAAGAAAAATTACGTACAATGCAAAATTAAAAGGTTTAATTAAATTTAATAAAATAAGGCTTTAAGAGAATATCTGATCCATTACATGTAGCTTACAATGTATTTTCCGTTATTTTAATTAATTTTTCAGTTTTTCTTAACGATTTTGATTTTATTTTTTCTGAATAACATCGAAAGTAGTGGATGACAAAGCTAATCGTTGAAAATTTGATAATGAAGAATATATGAGATAAGCAGTAAAACCGTCGGACAGTTACATAATATCTTCAACATTCTGTTAACTTTTGCTATCATCTCGTAATTGTAATTGTGAGGTATAACAATCAAACAAAAGCTTCTTAAAATGTTTAAATAAATAAGTAAAATAAATTTGTCTAATAAAAATCGATAAAATTTAATTTACAAATTCTTTTTAATTCAAACCGTTTGAACTACGTAACATCCAATAAAATATCGTTAACGATTTGTCAAGAACAATAATGGCGCTACATATACGAATACGAAAACGATCTCATCACTTTTGTATCACTGAAATTATCACCACGAGTCCTTGCCACACAATCCAACGTATACTAATCCAAATAAACAAATCACACACTGTCACTTTTATTTAAAAACTCTCCACATCCGAAAATCCGCTTTCGTACCAGTATGTGTACCAAAAGCACGATAATCGCGACGACTCTCCTCCCTGGCATCCTCACTCCTCTACTCCACGTCGTCGTCATCAGCATCATCGCGATCCTCGCCTCACATCGATCGCCACCAGACTGAACGGCTTCGTCGCTCCGCCTCGGCAATTATATCACCTCCTTCTCGAGTGCATAGTCCTCTCTCAGAGAATTCGCCCCCGCCCAATGATATGACAATTTCACAGCCCGACGTCCGTCGTCCCCGGCGATTTATGCTCGCGCCTCGCGCGTTCCCGACAGGCTTCCTCCTTTCTCTGTTCGCGCTAGTTGCACAAGACGACGATGGCTGTCGTAGCGCAGTGGTAGGGTGTGGAGAGCCTCGGGATTTCAAGGATCGGAAATCGCCGTGACGGTCTGTCACATTGTTTTCTTTTTTGTTGTCATTCGTCGAGAGGCGAGTGGGGAGCACGCGACGGTAATTAAGAGCTCCAATATAAATTATGTCATTATTACAGTGGGTGGCAGTTGCTCGGTGTAGCGTGCCTCTGCTGATTGGCCCCGGGATTTTGACACCTCGCTGCGGAGTCGGGCTGTTAATTGCTTATCTTTGGCAAGTTTTTTTTTCTTGCTATTTACGAGAAGGCATTTTATTAGTGGTAAAGATTGGGTAATGGAGGCTCGCAAAAAATGCTCATACAATTATGGCTTATGATTGGCGATGGTTACGAAATGGGCGATCCGTCAATGACTTCGGAAGTTGAGGATTTTTGCCGTATGCGTTTTTGTTTTTATTATTATAGACCATAAATCGTTGTGGGAACTGAGCTCGGAGCGTATCGATTATTATTTTGCTGCATTGTTACAGTCCCTCATTTTCACGAGGTTTTTTACGCGTTGCATACGACGGAGCAATGTAGCCGTGCTTACTAATGACCGACTTTTAAAATAATCGATATCTATATCCCTTGAGCGCATTGTCCTTGATGAAGTTATACAGCGTATAATTAAGATTAGCAATCGATTGGTTTTCTCATTTCTCAACTATTGTGAAATTTGAATTCACCTTACCGGTTCTTGTGAGGGAAATTATTGCAAGGTATTTGAAACGGCCGTTCGCTAAAGACAAAGTCATTTCGGTTTCGACACGTTACAATTCTTACAATTAAATGTTGGACAGAGTTCTCGAGCATAAAAATGTTTTCTTATCTTATTTAGATTTGTTTAGTTTAAATTATTTTACATTCGGTTCTTTTTTTTTTAATTTTTCAAACCGTTTTGTGGAAATTGCTCTTTGTTAATATTGTCACTTTCATCATGTAATTCGTCTTCTGCGTTATCTTATTCATGAATTTTACCCATTGTTTTTTTTCTTCGTTTTTCTTGCTCTCTCGCCCACAATAGCAGTAAAACTTTCTTTCTCGTTTCGTGAATTCTACATTCCCCATCTTTATGATCTACATGCCAGACTCCAAAATCTTATCAGCATGCCCACTCTTCTTTCCTACATGTGTTACATTTGTTGTTTTTCCAATAGTTTCATATGCATACATCTTATAATACTTTGTAAAACTTCACATTTCAATTTTATTTTTGTGCAATGTTTCGTGGTATGTTCAATTTTTCGTAACTTGTTTGGCTGTTAGAGCATATTGTTATTGAATTTTTTCTACTATTCTAGTTTTGTTTTTGTAAAACTATAATTTGTAATTGCTAGTATTAAGTTTCCGTAAATTATTCAGTATTCGTAAATTAACCTTTTGTCGCACAATTTTAAAGAAAAAATACTTTTTTTTTGCATTTTTTTTGTTTATAATAAATAACCAATGCAAAATAATAATTATAGAACATGTAATTCATGACAAGAAACTCTTGACCTTAAATTTAAGAGACAACAGACGATGGAGATAAAGGTGTGACATATATGTTGACCTGTGCAGCAAAGGGTTAAATGAACAACGATGAACTAAAACAATTATTGTAACTTTTAGGTGAAATGTGATATTATAAATTGAATTAGTTGATGTAAATCGTGGCTTACTCTAAGTAATAAATTATGATAAATATGATCAGGTAGTAGAAGGCACAGAAAATTATAATTCAACCCTTTCAAGTGTAATATTTATTTAATACAATATTATTTCTGTAGATACATTCGTATTACATAAACTTATTCCTAATAAAGAAAAAAAAAAGAAGAAAAAATTGGGAAAAACGTCAACTACATCTCCACTTAAACTCCATTATTATATATTCAACATCATGTAAACTTTTTATTAACCACGACACATACATGAAAATTACAACAATTATAAAAGCACACATTGTTCAAAGCAACACGATCCGCACACCGCGCGCATTTACCCATTCACTTTACCTTCACAGCTCATAAAAGTGCAGGCAACAAGTCGCGTCGGTGCATCGAGCGAGCAAACAGATCGGGGGGCAAAAAAAAAGCTGCATGCGCCGTGTCGCCGGCGGCGCTTCCCCTATATACCATTTCAAAAGGAAAGACGAGCACTACTCTCGCCGGGCATTTACGAAAAGATACCTATACCGCTCTCAAAAGACAAAAGGATCTACGGGCGCGCGCGAGGAGAGAGAAAGGAGAAAAAAAGCAACATCGGTAGCAGCAGCCGGCGGTAAGAGACGTAACAGAGTGTGACCAATTTCACGCCGACTGTTTTCACTTTCCTGCCGAGAAAGAAAGAAAGAGCTATAGATCGCTGTGGGCACGGGATTCACGATGGAATCGGCGCGTGTACGCCTGTCTGTCTCTTTCGCCCCTCTCTCTCGCTCCATTGCGATGAGAGAGAATTTCAAGATATAAGTATATATAGCGATATATATAATACATGATATACACAACCGCGACGGAAACCAGGGAGAATGCGTTGTACCGGTCGATCAGTCAAACTTCTTCTGCTCGACTCCGAGAGACGTGCGGTAGTATTGAGCAATCGGATATATCTATTATATATATTCTGTAGTTCGCAGTTATTACAAAACGGAAGAGCGTGTTGCTGCTGCGGGCTGCGCGTGCCATTGCGGGCTACTGGAGAAATAAGGCTATACACCTTTGCCCGTCGGCTTTTCTTCTGGCAATCGATCTTTAATGAGCATTATGTAGCTCTTGCGGCTGGCTCGTTTACGTAAAGGACCAATCGCAGAGAGAGAGAGAAAGAGAAAGAGAGAGAGAGATACAGATTTGTATTTACATACGTATATATACGTTTATGTATACGCCAACATCCTCGCATAGAAAACTAATATAAATATAACGACGTGTAAGGGGCGCGTATAATCATATCGCAGTGTAATTAAATTCGTCAGTATATATAGCATGTATAGCAGGAAGGTGAGCGAAATAAACACCTCCTCTCTCGCATCATTACAAGTCTTCCTTGTATGTATTATATCTCGTGGGCTCGAGAGGGTTAATGATGATCGTGCGACCATTTCTTGCCATCGGCGTGGTGCCCCTTGTCGCCGTGGTCCTCGTGGTGCTCGTGGTGCTCCTCGTGGTGGTCCTTCTCGTCGTGTCCCTTGTGCTTGTGGTGATCGTGGCCATGGTGGTGCTCCTCCTCCCCGCCTTTCTTCTCCTGTAATTTTCATTAGCGTTCGTTACAATGTTCCATGCAATCCTATAATAATCGCATTATTATTATCGCATGCGTGTCTCACCTTGTGCTCCTCTCCTTTATCGTGTCCCGACTTGTGGTGGCCGCCTTTGTGGCCCTCGTGATGATGATGATGGCCGCCGTGCTTCTCGTGCTCGCCGTCCTCGTGAAACTCGTCGTAGAAATCGTGCTTCTTCTCGTACTCGTCCTGCGCGCAAAACCATCAAATTTACATACAAATTCGTAACGCGAGACGCGTTTTATATGTATAGTATATACCTTTTTGAATACGTTGTGCTCGCCCTTGGTGCTGTGGCCCTTGTCGTGTTTAGCATCCTCCTCGAATTTCGCCGACTTTTCCGCCCCCTCGCCCTTGTGATGCTCGCGGTAATGATCGGCATCCTCGTGCTTCTCGCCGCCGTGGCCCTTCTCCTCCTCGAAATGATGCTTGTGCCCGTGCTTATCCACCTTTTCATTGCCCGCCTCGTCGAGTTCGTGGTAGCTCTTGTAGCCCTGGCGAAAGAAAAGAAGAGAAAGAGAGAGAGGGGAGGGAGCTTTAATTTTGAATATTAAAAGTTTCGCGGCGAATGTTCTGGACATAATATTGAGTGTACCCGTGAACGCGCGCGGAAGTTTCTTTGTGTAGGGAAATAATTATTGTCGGTTAATGGCTGTGGAGGATATTTAATTTAAAAATTTTTTGACTTATTGAATTTAATTCTCGTGCGGAAGTAATGCTCATTAGACTTTTTAAGGCTGCGATGGCTTATAATATTAATGGTCAAATAATACCACTCTCAATTCGGATATTTTTTTCGTGACATGTAGTTAATATTTACATTGAATGTATATTGCTTCCTCCTAGAGGAAGCTTTGTAATAGTAAAATTTTCGATTTCTTTAAATCTCTCTAGAAACATGAATATAAGTGTTAGAAGTTTGTAT
>JAPYZP010003550.1:0-11389 GCA_030522985.1 Torymus sinensis | reverse complement strand
GAAATATTCGATAAACGCATGACTTTACGATTCGCTCCTCTTTTTAACTACATTGTAAATTTTTTTCTCCGAATCTCGTCATTTTACGATCGCGACAACAAAAGATCGAGATTACGAGCGCCCGAAAATCCTCGAAACGCGACATCGTGTCTGCCACGTTCGCTCGGCCGACAGCTGTCACGCAGAGATGTTAAAAAGGTGAAACCTCGTCCTTTGCCGGAAAACCTTTTGCCCCATTGAAAATTAAATTTTCCAAAATGCCTTTTCTCTTGCGCGAGCCATTAAAAAAAAAAGAATTCATTGAAAGGCACCCAGCTGTCAGAGAGACGTTTACGAGCCCCGGCTCACTCGTACTCTCGGCTAACCAGGAATTCTTTTTCAAACTGGAGTACTAAAATTTTTTTTTCGCGTTTCAAAGTCTCGCTCGCACTCTCGAGGCGGCCCCGAATCGGATGCGCGGCTATATACGCGTGATGTGTGCCGCTGTACCGCGCCTGCACCCCCTCCCCTCCTCCCGCACGAAATACCCCGACATAGCGTCCTATTGAGACGTCACCTAAATCTTTTGGCAAATTTCGAATGCCCGTCGTTCGCGCGCCCGTAAAATTTTCTTTGATGCTATCGCCACTCTATGTTGAGCACGCGGGGAAGAAAGCGAGGAGGAAGGAAGTTGATGCAGTCGGAAAAGAGACGTTTCCGCTGTGAAACAATGAAATTCTATGAAGTCTTCATAAAGACGAGCGCAATGTAATGACTAGTGAAAGTTAATAGGTGTTATATTTTTGCGAATTTTTTTTATGGCGCATTATACAAACTAAAATCGTTTATTTCATATGTAAATTGTATAAAAAAAAGGAACATGGATATAATATGATTATGGTTAAAATTATTTTGTAAATATTACATCGAAAGTTATATACCGTTCACTGAAAATCAGAAAAGTATTTTATAAATATTTTGTTTTCAATAAATTGACATTTATTTAATTAAACATTTACTACAATAGTATCTCACTTTAGCCAATAATAATTATGGATTAATAAGTCCTTTGACGAAAATGTCAATATATCTTCACGAATTGCAATTCACGTTAACGTTCCTCAATTTATTTACAAGCACATTATTTTTAATATTCTTCAATAACAACTTCCCGTTCACAGCGTAAAAGATGCCACGAGATGATGCCTCGCAAAAGAAAGAAAAACACATTTAATTTCAATTCGTATATAACGTCCTTAAATTATTTTCATTACAACTTTATTATTCTCTCCGCTTCCTACATCTCGTTACACAACTTCATTACCTATATACCAGGTAAACCGAAAATGCGCGATTCGACTCTCAGGTAAGCTCGTGTAGCACACACAGCCCAGAGCCATTCCGCGCAGGGCAGTATACACGTGTATACATCGTCGAGGCGGCGGCGGCTCTATAACGATTTTTCGAAGGCTCTTCCGTTTCGCTCTCCTCTTCGACCGTGACGCGCGCGCGCGCGCAGGGGCCGTCCTTTTTATTCGGCCATTGCGGCTTCGTTTGACTCGTCGTAAAGGCCGCGCCGCCGCCGCCGCCGCGCGGCCCATAATTCCGCGCGACTTTTAAACGCGCGCTTTTATGTAGCCGAAAGGCGCAAGGAAAGTCCAAGAGCGTGGTAGTGACCGTTTATACGCGCGCGCTCGCACATGTTCATAAAACACGCGTAGAAAAAGGAGGGAGAGGGGGAGAGTGAGAGGGAGAAGGAGAAGGAACAAGCGAATTCGCGTCGATTTAGGAAACAAGTTTTCGCGGGAGCTATCATTACTTCCACTTCGGCGCCTTTTGCGTGCGCGCTGAGTGCCGTGTGTGTGTGTGGATGAAAAAGGGACAAGACACGGGAATATATTTATTACGCGTGGGGCAAGGCGCACATGGATATAAATGTTTTTCTTTTTCGTGAGGAATTTCGCGCACTTGCGTATACGCACGCACGTAGAGCGAAATTATTGCGTGCCGCCACGTGTCTTATTTTTTTATCGTTGAAACACTTAAAAGGCAGGTTTCGTGGCAGCACCGAGTAATTTGCATATGGATCCGAAATTTTTAGAAAATTCTTTTGGTGGTTGCTATTTTTTGTTTACTTTGAATTTGTACCTTGTTCATTGCGTTTGCAATTTAAAAAGCGCTGAAAATTCATTCTCATAGCGCTCTCAAACTTAATGTTTCGCTTCATTATTTTACGATCAAATAATCTATTAATTTGAGGATTGCTTACTTGATGTATCTTTTTTTTGTATTCAATTATTACAAATCCCGAAGTATGAAAAAAGTGTTTGATTGCTTCAAAACTTTCTATAGAGAAGTAAAGTTTGTATATCTATTAGTATACAGTTAATAATGATTTTTCTCAAAATGCCTGATGGAAATAACGCTTGAAACTAAATTATGAATATCTCGAAAACTAATTATGGAATAATGATAAAAATTTACACGTATATTCCTTGCAACAACTTCATCCAAGATATGTTGAAATACTAGCATCCCACAAAATTTGAAGACGATTAATTATTTAATAATCTATTGGATATTTTCAATTTTAATTAATTTACATCAATCAACAAATAATTTCTTGATAATCTCATAAGTCATGCAGTTATAAACACTAAGTGTCACCTACGATTGGTGTGCTCCAATCGCTCCAATTTATATTAATCCTAACGCGTATATTTATTAGAAATTTAAGGGTAGCAGGTACCCAACAATTTTTTTTTATATTTTTAAGGAAACTCAGTTTTTAGTTTGTAAATTGTAAGAAAAAATTTTTTCTGCTGGTTTTAAGGTAATTATAAGCTTATTTTAATTTTTTTTTTATTTTAAATTACATTGATTTATATGTAAAATCAAATTTTCATTAATTTTTTGTTTAAAATGTGCCTTACGCAACAGATTTTGATGTAGCTGTTTGAAACTTGGCAAATATATTCCTTAGTATCATCAGAATAAAAGCAAGCCATGGTTTTAAGTTTAAGTGATTGCATTCATTTTTTGACAATTCTTGAAAATTTTTTTCCAGATTCTTTGTAAAAAGACGTACAGAAATGGAACTAATTACCTAAACTTATAACCATGGCCTGTTTTTTTCATTCTGATGGTACTGAAGAATATATTTGCCAACTTTCAAGCCGCTACATCAAAATCGGTTGCGTAAGGCACATTTTAAACAAAAAATTAATGAAAATTTGATTTTACATAAAAATCAATGTAATTCAAAATAGAAAAACAAATAATAAGCTTAAAAGTATCTTAAACCCAATAGAAAAAAATTTTTTCATACAATTTATAAACTAAAAACTGAATTTCCTTAAATATATAAAAAAAAATTGTTGGGTATCTGCTACCCTTAACAACGAGGAATTATGCGTTATCTATAATAGTATTCAAAGGAATCGATGTAGGATTAAATGAATAACATCAAGCACTATAAAATTTCATTTTTCAAAGATGAAATTAAAATGTTGCAGTTTTTTTTATATAAAAATACTAAAAAATAATATCGTTATTTAAAAGAATATAAACTTGTATAAGCTTTAATTTAAAAATACACTAATATTTGAATATTATTAGGTGACAAAATATGGGTGACCGTTTCACTCATCATGGCCATCGTGTCCGCTCTGCCCGTCGTATAAAACCCATTACTTTCCTTTGCTTATAAAAAGAAAGCCTTAATTTTTAGTGAGATATCGCAAGTTTCTGTAGATAATTTCAATTTATACAAATCTTTCCTTAATACTATACTTTAATGAAAATCCACGTATTAAAAAAAAAACATTAATACTCATGAAAATAAGATAAAAGTTTCGGTAAACAGTCGATAATGATAAAACACGCTTGTTCGAGGAAGCAATCCGACAGCTTGCTCTCGGGGCTGTGTACGCTCGAAGAAAATTTCCTCTTCGTGCATAAACACAGGAGGCATATATCTAACCTTTAATCTCGCGAACCGCCTCTCTCTCTCCCTCCCGCGTCATTACACACGCCGGGTCGAAATATACGTATAACGCGAGAAGAATAATTGTTCACTTCGCGCGCTTACATATGCGCTCGGGCGCCGGAAGTGGTGCGTGCGCGTCTATATGTGTATGTGCTCGCGGTCGCAAACGCCGCGCACTACCGCTACATATGTATGCGCTGCTGTGCATGTATAATGCGCCGGGCGCTTAAAGCGTTCGCCGCGTAAATCGCGAGAGAAGAAACGTACCTACCTACGTGTATATATACGTACGTCCGCGGGCGCGCATGCAACTGGTTGGAAAACCGTTTACGGCTAAGTGAATGAGCTCGCGGTGCGCGAGCGAGCGCACGCAACTTGAATTACTTTTGAGCTCGCGCGCGCGCGAATCGACGATTCTAATGCTCCGGTGGTACTACCGGGTATAGTACACTGCGAGAGCGGTTGTTCGCATGATGCAGGCCAGTTGTGAGTACCCGCGGGTTGGGCTCTAATACACTCTGTACCAGCCGAAAGCGCCCTGCGCTACCTGCGCGCGGGGATTTCGTGAATTAGCTTTGCGGTGTCGGTCGATGCTTTGAGAAAGGTAAAATGCTCGCGGTCGACGCGCAATATAGCTTAAACTTGCTAGCTTCGAATGTAGTTTACGCTTGCTGAACATCGCCGTTAAAAGTTTCTGCGATTTCGCGTTAAAGAATCAAAATTTGTAGAAATGTTGTATAAAGGAAAGATAGATCGTATCTTATGCTATCAGAAACCAACGAGTATTCATGCGCTACTCGTATATTTGCCGAGTGTATTTAACGCTTTTGGCCGTTAGCGCAGTACAGTTTCTACGAAGGCAAGCTGCGAACCGGAAACGAACCCCTTTCCTCTTTTGCGCCATTACCGGTCGCCTTTTTTTTGTTGCAAAACTCGAGACTCTAAACAGTGCCGCGTCATTTGCGCACGGACGCGTCCAGGAAAGTGCGAGCGCGAGCGCGTAATTGCGCAATGCACGCGCGCGAATTTCACTTCGAATGACTTTTTTACCCCCGTGTGCGCGCGTGATGCATGATGATCGCTGGGCAGTCTCGATGCTTTTGAAAGTAACGCGTGCCAACGCGCGCCCGCGAGTAACCCTTCTGACGCGTGAGTGGCGGTCGTTGCTATCGATTTGCCCGGGAACTAATGTTTTAAACGTCTGGTTTCTGGTTGCCGCGCGCGCGTGCTCGAGACGTAATGATTCGTAATGAACGAGCAAGTATGATATTTAAGCGCGGTTATACAAAATGGGCTGTAATTAAATTTTCGAACTTATAAATTAATTGAACGCAAAAGAGTTGGGTGGGAATTTTTTAAATTTTGTCTCAGCTTGTCGTAAAGTTTATATTAAATTAAAAACTTTTTGACATTAAATGGTAATAAGTTTCTTGAGATTTTTAATTTTGGACGTTAACTGGATTTAATAAAATTATTTCTAAATGCCTTCGAGTATTAAATTAGTATGTGAGAATCTATATAATTTTTGTGGTATATCTTATAAATTATTATTTATTTAAATGTTCGATTTGTATCGTATTATATCATTTGCAAAAAATTATTTTATGTTTACGCACCGTTTTGACATTTATTTAATTATGCAATAGAATTTTATTTCACAAATTTATATATTTCATACATTTAAAAAAGTTGAACGCGAACGATATATACTGCAGGCCGGCGCGTGTACATTATAGGGGGCACGTCTGTTATCCACGACATTCGGGTATGGCGGAGTCCCGCGCGTGAATAACCGAATGTTCCCCGCGAATAAAAAAAAGTGTTTTACGACGACCCAAGATTCAAATACACGAGCACATCAATACTTTCTTCAAATAATTTTTATCCCCCGTCCTCATCGATTTCGGCAACCTATCTACGAGACGCGCCGCGCATTTTACGATCGTTTTACGATCTCTCTCTCTCTCTCTTGCCCTCACGAAAATCGAGAAAAGGACGGAGAGATCGGGCGGTTCAAGAAAAAAAAATGCGAAAAAAGACGCGGAAAAAAGGCATAATCTCGCGCCCGGCTGGTAAGAGGAAATACGAGAGAATATTCGGCTCGGTCTATACGTTATTTCTTCTCCTCCGTGTAAGAGAGATGCATTACCCGCTGGTCCACCGCCGCCGCTGCTGCTGCCTCGACATATTGATTTCGTGGGTTTACGATCCGACAAGCTGCTCGGGGCATAAAAACGCGGCGAGCCCGCTGAGCGCGCGCGCGCGCGCGTGCAAGAGAGAAAGATGCTTTTTCGGTGCGGATATATATAGGCATGCGTGCACGAGCAGTTAAATATCGCGTGGTGGTGGTGGTGGTCCCTTGTGAAGCCGAGAAAAGCAGCCGAGCGGGAAGGGCCATTCAGAAAAGTGGCTCTCCGGCTATCAGAGTGATGGATAGTCCATAAACTGTTTTGTGGAGAGACGAGTGTGTGAGAGAGAGAGAGAGAGAAAGAGAATGAGAGAGGAGAGAACGGGCGACGAAAAAAGTCCGTATTGTAGGGTAAATTTACCGAGACGCAACGTTGATTGCAATAACACGGCGGACGTGTGCGCGCGCGCGCTCGCGCCTGCGCCCATTCTCTTCTGCCAGCCTTTCACGATTTTCCTTTTACGATTTTCATTGGGATATGCCTTTTATTTGGAATGTATGAAGTGGACAGTCGTTACGGGCCCTCGCTATCTTTTGCCCATCAAAACTTTGAACACTTTGGTATTATTATAGCTCGAGGTGTGAAGACGGAATGTGTGCTGTTATACGTCCCGTGCTGAATTATTATGACCGACATTAATGATGAGCTGTAAAATTTCGTATCTAAATAGCTTTAGAACTAATATTACAGCTGAAAATATCCTACGTAATATTTCGCATGCGATTCATTTTAATATTTAAAAATAACATTCAAAATAATAAATGCGATGAATCTTTAACAAATTCGTTCTACTCTGTAAATCTAAAATAGTCGAAAAGTCACTATTTGATAGTGAAAATTGCTCGACTGCAGAGATAGTGTATTTTAGTAATATATATATTAACTTTTTAAAATAGTGAAACAATGACTTTTCCACTATTTTAGATTTAGAGTGTAAAGAGTATAACAGTGAGATTGAAATTTAAGATCGTAAATATCTAAGATACAATTGGTTTTCTATAAATCCAGTCCAAGTACATAAATTCTTTTTGTACATATAGTAGTATAAGCTACTGTATGTACACGAACCCATTACAAATTATTTCTCAAAGACGAATGTCCCAGCGATAAATTCAACGCCTATAACAACTAAAATATAGATAAAACGAGTTCCTATAAACGTTTCGGAGCAATACGATTATTGTTAGTCCACGTTTTTCTATATCCTGCCCCGAAGATTAATTGAACCATCATTATCGCTATGGTAAAAGCCGAAGAAAGCCGTCGCGCGCGCGCCCGTACATCATTTGACAGCGAGGAAATAATATATGACAGTCGACAAAAGAAATTTACAAAGAGCCTCCTTATCAAGGACCTCTCGGACTCTATATAACGGATTTTTTGTGTCCTCGTCGCCGGGTATACTGGCTAAAGCGTACATATATACACACCACTGCACGGCGCGGTTCATTTATCGCGATCCTGCGCGTCGCTGGCTTAATTCCATTCGTGACTGGTTATAGGAGGCAAAACGTTCGTCATGAATCAAAGTCGTGTGTCGACAACGAATAACTCGGCTCTATAGGCGTATATCTGTGTGTGCGAGCGCGCGTTCTCTGATGTACCTGTATATGGAAGCGAGCGCTAAAGGGCTCGTGCATAAGGTTCGACTATACGTGCGCACACCCCTTCGAAGAGAGAGGCGAGGCGTGCACACTGAGCCTTTGCCGGAGGCGCAAGAACACGAAGCATTACGCTCTCGCTTTATCATTCGGCAAACTAGACTACCTGTATTATGCGAGCGGTGGTGCCCGCATCTATACCGCCTTTGCTTGCCTTTTCGTTAAGCCCTGAAAGCGCGTGTATGTATATATATGTACATTTGGGCTTGGACGTGTATGCGCGCACGTGATTGATCGATGACGCTCGAAGGGAACAAAAACTACTTTAAGCTCGCGGACGAAGATCCTCCAAGTGGATTCGCATATTTTCGCTATTAAATATAGCGATGTACGGTATAAAATGAGGCAGAATCTACTGATAAATCAATGAAATATCGAGGGATTATTATATCGAAGGAAAAATCACGGCAAATAGCGTGCACAGTGCGCGTGAACCGACCACTAACACACATAGTCACATGCGATAACAGGCATCAGAGCAGCGCGTAAACGACGCCACGCATCCCGCAGCAGATCAAAGGCCAACAGCAGTGCACGCATACGCACGTATATAGACGCTAGCTAGCGGGGCCCTTTACGCTCAACTGGATATCGCGGCACACACAAGGGGCCCCGGGTGCGTATATATATGTGTGTATCCGATCGTAAACACATATATAGCGCTCGCAGCTACCACGCGCGCACGTTCGATCCATTCATCGAGCATCAGCGGGACGCCTATTCATCTAAACTCGTTACTATCAGGATGTCAGACTCCGCGCGAGCCCGCGGATTTCATACGCGCATGCGCATCTGCGTACGTGTTATTATATAGAAGGGACGGGCTCGCTCGCGATGCTTCTCCTCGTTCGGCTCTATGAACTGCTGGTTGGCCCTTACGCGGGCGCGCGCGCGTGCGCCTGTTCGTTATGCCCGCCAATATGCATATTATTACACGCACGCGGGGTGAGTCGAATGGATTGATGGATGTACGCGTGTATAATATGTATGCGAGATCGAGGGAAGGGATGTAAATTTTTCGATTAATTTTTAATTTCGGGTAGATATGGGGGATGTCGATAGGCGGGTGATGTAATTTATGTTGTTTATTAGATTTCGATTTTGAGCGTGATTGGGGGACTTGTCTGTGCAGAACTTGTATAATAGATGTATGATATAGGAGTCAAAATTTATAAATAGAAGATAAAGTAATTTTTTTGGATCGGTAAACCTTATTTTGTCAATGAACGTGCACGAAAGCGGATGAAAAAAACTGAATGTATTTTAAGCAACTAGTTGTTTGGCCATCTACATCAATCGTATAATTTCGAGCGACTGAAAACCTGATGAGTTCATATAGGAGAAACGAAAATTCTCTTCGTAACAAACAACAATTGGTTTGGAGCGTCATATACAAAAACGACATCACCATGACAAAAGCGCAACGCCAGTTCCACTCCCAAGCTCGTCACAGTGAAAAATTTGAAAAATACCCGGTCATACTTCAAAGTTATTTGCACGCGCACTTATCGTACATCACACCCTTCTCTCCCTCTCTCCGGACATTCGAGTACGCTCTATTATTTTCCAACGCTCTCTCTCTCCGTCTCTCTTATATACTCTGTACCACTCATAACGCTGTAAGTGCGTGGCATTACATGCGTGTCCCTGTATATATATTTCCCGCTAGCAACACACCATGCAAGCACGTGATCGCCATTTTTCGTCGTTCGACGGACGCACGACCGACGTCCTCGCGCGCGTGTAGCCCAGTGTGGAAATTCGCACGACGGCGCCCTTTTCCCGCCCTTCCAGAGCACGCGCACGTGTCCGCGTACATCATATACACGTATGTACTCGATGGCCCGTGAACTCTTTCCGACGAGATCCTCGCGGTTTCGTAAATTGCCCATTAACCGGCACGAGTCGCCTCGCCTTTTCACCGTCCTTGGGCTGCGTGGCGTGATTTTTCTCTTAAAAAAAGAAAAAAAATATGTGAAAAAAGCAGAGATAAGGGGCGCGACGGTATAATAGGGTTCGCGAGGTGGGGAGGTGGCGAGGATTGAAAGGGGGAGCGCGCTCGCGGAGATTCTCACGAAACGGGGAAAAAAAAGTCTGATTCTCACGTCCGCCGACACGTGCCCGTGATGCGCGTGACGGCGTGTAAGCTCGTATATGTATGGGCTCTCGTTCATTGTGGTCGCGGCTAAAAAATTGAAAACGACGAGTGGCTCGGTCGGCTTTATGAACTGTTTGAGGGCATCAATTTTCCTTCCTACTAATGCGGTTAGGGATATATTGTTTTCGAGTGTCGCGCGCGCGCTTGATCTCGATTGCCTCGGATTCGATGGGTTTATATCTCCCCACGGTGGATATAATTAAATTACAATGATGCACATGGATGAAAATTTCGTTATGGGAAGTTTTCAACACTCCGTTTCCCCCTTTAAATATACGAAATATGTGAAATTTTCCCACTAAAGTTCGCATTGATTATTAATAACTTATAAAAACCTTTGGCGCATATAAAAGAGTACTGAATCATTCAATATTTATAGAGTGAAATAAGGGATGAGAAAATTAGCACGGAATTTCAAATTTTTACGTTATAAATTCATAACTTGTATATCGCTCGTTAAAATTATGATACTCACGTTTATTATATAATTTGTCAATGGTACATCGTTCGCGAAGAAACAATTTCAGGATACAGTCGTTACTACGAAAGTCCAAAGAGATCCCCTAAAGAGACAACCGTAAAATTTTTTCGCCCCACATAGCCGCCTCCGCCGCCGTCGCTGTCAAACTTTTACAGCCGAATTTACCTCGGTCGCGTTCCTTCCGCCCGGCAAAAGCATTCATCGCCCGATGAAGATTTTACACTTGGAGCCCCAACGAGAGACGGCCAACTATATATATATATATATATAATACAAAGCTTCGCGTAAGTTCGTGGAAAATCATCGATGCCCGACGACTCGGGGAAGGATCACCCCGGCGTCCCTTCGTCTCCTCGCTCTCTCCGTGCGCCTCGTGGCAACTTTATCGCGACCCAGTTATACCGTCGAGTCGTAAAAATTTCCCGATGCGGAAACACTGTCGCTGTACCATTGGCTCGGCGAGCTGCCGCGTTCATCCCCCGTCGTTCCGTTTCACTGTGCGTCGTCGGAGGTGGTCTACAGAGGAGGTGAAAAAAGAGGGCAGGGAGGAAGCGGAGCGCTGCTCATTGAAGATGAGCAGGAGGAGGGCTTTGGGTAGGGGACGAGGAGAGAGAATTGGCAGAAAAGGACAGAGAAGTCATTGAAGAATTGGGTTTCACTGTGTGGACGAGAGTGTGCGTACTTAGAGTTGTGAGGTAACGGACTTCGGTTTATGACTTGATGTCCTGGAAAGTGTTTCATTTGTCCGTTATAAATAGTCTAGAAGTGAAGTCCGAACATATTGCAAAAAATAAGTTTGTTCATATGTTATCTTTTCTGGTAAAAAAAACTATAACATGTTAATAATGAATATATGTATATCAGTTTAGTTAAAACAACTATAAATTATAATAAACGAAATATTGTTAAGCAAGTTTTATTTTATAGTCTATT
>JAPYZP010003549.1:0-11389 GCA_030522985.1 Torymus sinensis | reverse complement strand
TACATCAATGGGCATTTCACCTTAGACTATACATACATGGGCACTCACTTTGTACTAATGAGAATCTTCTTTTTTCTGCTTTCAGAGCGGCGAATACCTGCGGTTGAAGGTTTTGGACATTCAGCCGGAATTAACGAAGCTGGGCGCTACACCGGAGGAGGCGAAGGAGCTCTTAAACGCCCACAATGAGGTGCTTCAACGACTGCAGGTAAATATAGGAAAAAATTTCGGGAGATTGGAATGCTCATGTGTGCACTGTAAAAATGTTTTAAGTATGATTGGAGTTTAATGAAAAAATTAATTTAAAATTTTAATTGGTACTTTTGATAATTAGTATTTAAAAATTTGTTCACGAATAAGTTAATAATTTATAGAAAAGTGCAAATAATAATTTTGAATATGTATAAAATATTCAGTAAAAACTGTGCAAATATAGTTTTAAGATCTTCGAAATATCACGATTTTTAAAAGTTATTTCGAGTTTACTTTGAACTTAGATCAATTAAAAAATCGCTCTCGATGTTTTCTTTTGAAAATATATATATACAAACTTTATGTGTTTTTAGAGTAAACAAAGTCCGGTGGAAGAATTATTAAGAAAGGCCGACCGAGTCATATCGACACAAAAGCCTAAGGCAGAAGTGTACAAAGCGATGGCCGAAACTTTAGCCGCTGCGTGGAAAGATGTGAACGAGCTTCTTGAGAGACGGAAGCAAATTTTAGAACGAAATGTACTTTTCCAATGGTAAATATTGCATTAGTTATATTAAATTTAATATAAATTTAGAATATTCTGATAACCGAATAATTTAATTTTAAAGTTAAATAAATTTTACATTGTTTACACTAACAAATCAGTTGAATTTGATAACACTAAAATCTCGAAGAAAACACTATTTAAAATTGCATTATATCTTTATTTCAATGATATACAATATGATACAAGGAGGTCGTGTAGTTAAGATTTATTATGTCCAC
This sequence comes from Torymus sinensis, assembly GCA_030522985.1. Classification (NCBI taxonomy): domain Eukaryota; kingdom Metazoa; phylum Arthropoda; class Insecta; order Hymenoptera; family Torymidae; genus Torymus; species Torymus sinensis. The sequence goes on along the minus strand of JAPYZP010003549.1, from coordinate 10,411 downwards.
TTTAGAGTGAAATTGACACTTGGAAGGGTGACGAAAAATGTGGGAAAACAATTTCAATCCTATTAACATTCCTTCCACGTGGGAGTTGAGAATAAATGGCTTTGAGTCACTGCTGAAATCTTAGGATCAATCTGGGCTGATATTCTACGTATCTACCATTCATACAGGCTTACATCCTTCGTTGAATGACGTTATCTTAAATTTATTTTTTTTTTCAAATTAAATTTCAAGCTCATTGAATTTTTTTTTTAATTCCATATAAAATATAGAAAACTACTATTTATGAAATTTTAAATTTTGTTACAACCGACCGTAACTGTAGTGCCAAGATAACGGTGTGCGCATTAAAATTTGAATCTCGATAAAATACAATTAAATTTACCTGACTATATTAAACAATTTAAATTCAATCATACTTACTTTTTAAAGCCAAGCAGCGGAATGCAGGGAAAGTATGAGGGCCTTGGAAATGGCTTGCAACGATACGCATTTACCGATCGAAATCGAGGCAGTGAAGAATGTTCTGAAGAAGATTCACGACATGAGAAAAACGATGCTCGAAAATTTGATGAGCGCACTGAAGGAGGGTAAAGCATTACTCGACAGACTTCGAGAAATTGCCAACGAAGGATCTCTTGACTCAAGACCTGATAGAATAAAAGCTGATGCAGATAGTGGTATGGAAATTTTGCAAATACTCATCATATACTTGAATTACATTAAAAAGTATTTAAGATATCAGACTACATAATTTTTGTTTAAATGTCTAGTATAAGTCATAATAATAATAATAATAATTTTTATTTAATAACTTATTATAACGCTACATTGAATGCTGAATTTATTTTATAAAATATATGTTTCTCGTACGAAGCATTTTTAAATAATGATTGTCGCAAACGGTTCCTTACATCTAGGAGTAAACATAACTTCTATCGTGATGTCACACGACAACCTTGAGTCCTCGTGCTTGACATTGACACACTTCTTTAGACTCAAAATATCAAAAATATGCTAACTATACATCCCGCAAAATCGATTCGGTAAAACCCAATCGACATTAATTATCTATATTTATAACACTCCAAACATGCATAATACTAACCTCGCTTGTTCCTATATATCTACAGCGGTGCACAAGGTGGAGGGCTGGCTGGAGGAGCTGCACGACAAGCGCCGGATGATCGAGCTCGCGTTCCGCGGGCGCAAGGCCCAGCTAGAGCAGTGCCTGGCGCTCGCCCTCCTCGCCACCGATCTGCGCGAGCTCGAGGACAATCTCACCGACCGCGTGAACGCCCTCGCCAACAGCAGCGATCACCTCGGCGACTCGTCTGCCAGCGCTGAGTTATTGCTCTTCGAGCTGAGAAAATTGCAAGTCGAGGCTAAGGTTCGTATTTTCTCGCTCGATAATGATTTATCAACGTCGCGAGTTTTACGCATTGCAATTTGTTGCGAGGATGGATTGTTAACGGAGGAAGTTGGCTCGCGAGATGGATGCTGATGGATTTTAGAGAATTACTGCGTTTAGGAATGTTAATTGGCCTGGTTCTACGAGTTGTAGATGATCAGTGACTATACAGTGCTGCTGATGAAAAATAGTAGACGAATAATAATGTGATGTTAAACATTATCTCAAATTAATGATGATTGGGGAGAATTATAATTTGATTTTTTTTTTCAAAATTGCATAGACCCATATTTTATTTCTTATACATTTACGAACTCAATAAAGAATGTTTGTTTTGATGAATAACTTTTTTAACTGAAAAAATTTTAAATTGTGAATAAGGTGTAGCTGATATATATTTAATGTTCAAGACTCGTATACATGCCATATATAAGCAACCTTCTTGATCTGTGATGTCACGGTAATTCTACTTTTAGTTGTGTGACCTCACCTGGTTTGTGATATTTACTTACCTTACTATATAACTGTCGATTTTTGAGATATAGGAAAACATGCAAAAAATTTACAATGACAGTATACCGAGGACAGTACATTGTAGTTTATTAAAATTCATGAAGTAGAAAGAGACGGCTATATAAATTCTATTTTCTTACTCGCAATCTCTACTTCGAAGCTTTAATTTACAGCTTCACTGAGAAAATACATCAATATATATTTTAAGACTTTGAATGTATATTAACAAACTCTGTCTCGGACAGAAAAATGAATTTTATTACTACAACCACTGTATTAATAAATTACCCGCAGTATCGCAAACAGCTACATAAAACCTCGTATAACAATCACTCTATGTACTATCACAAACGATCGGCGCCTTGTTCTATGAATAAATTGCCAACGTGTACCTCGTATTATACACACGCCTACCAACCATCATAATTTACGCAGCGCAAGCTCCGCGCACGAGAGATTGATCGATCGTTATTGCTCCGCAGGACATCCAGGACAGAGCCATCAAAATAACGAAGCAGACGGAGCAGCTGGTCTCCGCGGGCCACTTTGCCGGCGAGCAGGCGACCGAGCAGGCGTACGCGATACTCGGCGCCGCCGCCGATTACATGAACGATCTCGACCAGTACGAGTTCACGCTGAACCGGGCCCTCGCGTTCTTCGAGTCCGCCCGATCGGTGAGTATAATAAACGCAGCGCGAATCGTTAGGCTTTGCGATTCAGTTAGTCGTGTCAGTGTTATCTGTAATCAATGTGACGGACGATTTAATGTGTTGTTGATGAGCATTTCATATTTGTTTACGGAAGTTTGTGGTTGATTTTAAAATAGTTTAATGCGTTGTTGGGTTTAGCTTATACATTAGAGTATATCTTCTGCGATTAGAAAACTGAGAACAAAATTATATAGTTTAATTGAAGTTTTAGAGATTTCGTTTTATTTATTGTAATAAAGTTTAATTATATTATTTCAATGTTTGGTAAACTCGATGTACAGTTTTTAACATATAGCGATAAATATTATTGATATTCCATCACGCTATTTATCTCTTTCAAGCAAAATGTATATATACTTACTCCTATATGCGCCTGAAGAGAGACTACCAGCAATACCAGAGCTATATATAACAGAGTTTAAGGATGGCTTACTGATATAACGTAACAGAACCTTTTTTTTTCACTTGTTTTCTTCACTATAAAAAAATTTAAGAGATTTTTTATCGATACATTTGTTAAATAATTTTCTTTTCTTTATTGCTTATTAACAATGTATTTTTAAGCACCAATTATCATATTCAGAATTTTTACCAAAATTTGTATTGCCCACGGACATGGGTAATAAATATACATCAAATCTATGTACATTCGAAATACATATTATTAACTGAACTTTAATTTTCAAAAAAGTAAATGAAATTTCTTTCTAGTTGCATTTTGTTGTTAGAAACTTTATGTAGGATATTTCTCGGCTAAATGTCTGAGCTTTGAAGAAGTGAGCAGTTTTTCTATTTTCTTAAAAAATTATATAACTTTTAATTGTGCCATAAAGCCGTTATCAATTACACAAATTTTCCCGTATTCTTTGTTATATAAGATAGAAGAAAAAATGAGTCTAGACGGTGCCTTAAAAAAAAATGTTTAACCATTTGAGTATAAATTTTTAGTGAATTTCCTCGCATATGCCTACACTATAATACAAAATAATTGACAAAAAATTTCTCTCGCAGGTCTTCACGAAGCTGGACCAGCTGGAGATCCAGCTGGCGACGACGGAGCACCCGCCGCGTTCGCCGGGTCTTGCGCGCTTGCACGCGCAGTCGGTCAAGACCTTGGAGGACATGACTGCTGCGCCCCTCGCCGAGGGTCACGCCCTCCTCGAGATCACGGGAAGAGGAGCGCCCGGCGCCGAGGTAATACACCCGCAAGCATTTTTCTCAATTCTTAAACAACAAAGCGATCAGTGCGTTGCGCATCGTTGCGGCGATGAATTTTTCCGAGATCGTGATCCGTCGGAAAGAGAGATTATACCCGTACCTTTGTCATTGTTGCGCGCATGTCGGAGGCTCGGTATCCGACCGCAGCGTGCGTCGACCGTGACGGTGGTTTCGCGATCGGTTCTGTATGACAAGCGTGTTTGCGTATACACGTTCGGTTGGTCTGCTCTTTTTGCAGATCTGTGGTGTTTCCGCGTGAGATATAAATAGATTCGAGCTTTTGTATCGGTTTGATACGATAATTTTTATGGGATGTGTATTGCTTTGCTTGGATACGAGTTATATTAATTTTCATATTAGCTTTTGTAATAGTTTTTCTAAACTCTCAGTTCAGAAATGAATATTTAGTTTGTAACATGGAGGGCGATAAGAATAATTCAAGAATATCTAGTTATTATAAGCAAAATAAACTTTTATTTAAAATGATTCAGATGCATTGAAAATTAACTTTATACAAGCATACTCTTTTTACATACTTGGCTAAATATTTTCAAGAAAAATGATTTTTTCTGATTCTAAAACACTGCTTTGATTTTATCATTTAGGGTGTGAAGCGGATAGTAGAAGACATCGAGGACCGCAAAATTCGATTGCTGCAACGCTGTACGGCCCATCGCGAAGAAAACGTACGAATCTCGCGCTGTATCGGCGACTTCCTTGAAAAATACGAGGAACTTTCGACCTGGCTTTCTGGTATTGTCGAAGCATTTTTGAGGGGCCATCAAGATATGGGAAGCGATTTGACAATGGCTCGCGATTTTTATAAGGTAAGGCAAAAATGTATATGCAAGAATACCTAATCTACATAAAAAAACTATCATTTACGGCATGTTTATTAATTAATAAATGGTTTTCTTATGATTATCAATGACGTAAAAGTTTTGAAAGCACTAAAATAATAACTTTCGTTCAACAGCTGCACGTGAAACTGTTGGAGGATCTGGATAAAAGGGCTGATGAAGTTAGACGACTCGACCGGGAATTTTTACCTGAGGACATATTGGATCACCTACAACAGTCTGAACGTGCTGATATATTCGATAAGGTTGAGGCTCTCAGAAGTTCCTGGAATATGTCGAGAAATGCAGTAGAAGCTAGGTTACAATTGGCATCAATGTACGTTGACTTTCACCAGTCGGCTGCTGATCTGGAACGAGAATTAGATCAAATTGAAACCGATCTAAAAGTAAACGCTGATGATATGAGCGATGCTCAGATGGACGAGTTAGAGAGGAAATGGACCACTCTTCAACCACGATACGTGAATCTCACTACTACTGGAAAGAAATTCTTAGATGAAAGTGCCAAGGTAAACGTCAAACAGTCGATTGCATTGTTAAAAGTATATGCTTGTATTGAATGTCCGTTTATTAATTATCAACTGTTTAATAGAAATACAAAAAAATTTAATTATAACTGATAATAAATTTCAATTTGAACCTGAAATTCATTTTACAGATCGTTGATTCATACCTCGATGTACCACGTGCTTGTCTCTGCGTGGGATCAATTATGGAAAAGTTTGGAAATCGGCAGTTCACCGTAACACAGACGTATGAGCATATAGTAACAACGGTAACTATTCAAAAGGAAATTCGAATAGAACGACAAAAGCGGTTAGAAGAAAGTACAAAAGTAAGTTTTTAATAAATGATGATTATAATATTTAATGTGGAACTTGTATTAATAACACTGTTCATTTCAGACTATTGAGTGGGTTTCTAAATTCAGAGAACAACTTTATCCAGTCATTACATGTGAATCATCGAGACCACTTGATATATTGAAGAATCTTGAAAATTCAAGAATTCAAATTCTTCCTGAATTGAACAACGCTGTAACTGAATTAGATGCTCGTATCAAGAGTATCGAAGGTTTTGGAAAGAAAGGTATATATACAATATGTGTAGAAATTAATAGTTATCAAAATGTGAGAGAATAACTTTTGGTCTGTTTTGAAACATCTTATATTGGTATTAACAAATTTCTTAAATACTAATTTCCTACTTTCTGTCATAATTAGATGATGACTTCAACATTGAAATAAAGAAGAAACTATCTCAAGTATCTGAACGACTTCGAACAACTGCATTAGATTACAAAAGCCTTATCGATGATCTCATCTCTATATTTGATAAGTTTTTCAAGGTAATTCATGTATTGTATACTGAAATTTTTTATCAAAAATTTCTGTAAAGAAGTTTCATCAGATTGTATATAATTCATAAATCTAATAATTTATTTAAGGTGGAACAGGAACTTGACGCCCAGCGAAGAAGCGCAGATTCCTCGCCAATTCTCAACAAAGAATCGCTTCACGAAGTGCGCACACTCTTAGAGCGTCTCGACTCATTGAGTCGCTCGATGTCTGAGACCTTCAAGCTAGCGAAGCTGGAGTCTGAGAAAGTAATCGTTAAAATTCAAAATCTGGAACCAGCCGATGCCGCTCGCCAGGACATCGAAAAGCTCAACCAGTCGTTTAGACTGGTGGTCGACGAGTGGAACTCCTATTCGACGTCCACGAAAACGCGGTACCAAGAGCGACTGGACTTCTGTCTATTCGGAGATGATTTGGACAAGATCAATGCTGAACTACGCGATCTTGCTGAACAACTAGCGACGATTGCCGGCTGGCTGGGAGAGAGCCTTCCGGCTGCGAAGGGAGCTTCTGAGGCATTTTTGCAGTTCGAGAAAACTTTAGATGTAAGGAATGCCCTTATCGCCTGTTGATATCATTTATCATTGCCTATATAACCATTATTTTTAATGATAAATTTTTTTACAGATTCTAGAACGGAGGATTGAAGAGTTCATAAAGAACACGGAAGTAACAGCGGGAAAACAATTACCCAAGATTCAGAAGGAACTTTACGGTTTACGAGATAAACTTAATACTTTGAAGAATCTTACGGATGAAACGAGACACAAGATCAACTCTAGTATTGAATATTATCAGTTATTAGAAGAAGCAAAAGAGTGGTTCAAAGAAGGAAGTAAATTATTAATTGTCGTGGCTAGAAAAGCAACGTCTGTAAAGACACCGGAAGATGCAACTGTGCTGCTACGGGATATCGATAATTTCCTAAAACCTGGCGAAGAGAAGCAAGAGAAAAGAATAGAAAATATTCGGGAATTGTCCACTAAAATATTCGGTAAATTCTTAACTATTAAAAATATATTATTTTAGGGTCGCTTTGATTTCAATGCGAAAGGCGTAGATTTAATGTTCTTTATTTTCATTGATGTTTTATTATTGTCAATCAAATTTCATAACGCTCAATTTTCCCTCCAAAAGTCTGAAACAATCATAATACCAAAACAATGATATTTCAGGAACTGATCGACTACCGCAATTCACAGAGGTCGTTACGGAAAACCGCGAGATGCTCGACTCGTTCGCCGTGATATCCTCTGAACTTCGTACCCTGGCTGAGAACCTCCGTAACGCTGAGGATATGCGCGAGAAGCTGCAACGCGAACGCGAGGAAGCGGACGCGCGGATGAGGGAGGCCCAAGCCGAGGCTATCGCAGCCCAAGCTGCAGCAGCTGAAGCTGAAACTGCTCGAAGAATTGCCGAGCAGCTGACCGCCGAGACGCTCGAAAAGGCTGCCGAGGAGGCGAGAAGGATCGCGATGATGGAGGCCGAGAGGGAAAAAGCGAAGCTCCAGGTTGTCACTGCCGCGGCGCAGACAGAAGCTCCCACTGAAGTTGATGGTTCTTATCCACGCGGAAAGAGTATCATTCAGGAGACTATTACCAAAGAGATTCATATTACTAAGGTATAATAATTGTGTCGAGGAATTCCTAATATTAATTTTTTTATACAATCTTTTATTTCTTCAGTGGAATGGACAATTAAATTACGTAGCGTTATTTTGTCAAAGATCTAGAGTATCTTAGTCATTTCAAAGAATGGTTACCCCTTTTATATAATGACCCTTGATTATAGTTATTGAATCATTGTACTTATACATATTACACCAAAAAAACTGTTTTAATAGAAAGCTTTTGACGTTAGAATTAATAGAATAGATTGCACAATTAAAAGTCAATCGCTTCGACTCTTACGTTTTGTAACAAATTTAAGCTGTACAAATATCACTCCACCAGCGCTATAAAATCTCGTTGTATCTGCTCACATTCGACTTTAAAATAAACAACCTACAAACTAACATTAAAAAACCGATTAAATTAATTGCAGACGAAAATAGAGGAAGAGAGCATCTCCACCATCAAGCGCGAGCGAACGCCAGTAATAGAAACCGCGGAGATCGCGAAACAAGAGTCGACGATTGTTCAGGAAACCGAAAGCGCGATGTCGCCGGCGCCGATCGTCGCAGTTGAGGTGCTCGCCAGGCCGGAGTTCACGGTCCCGCTGTACGACGCGACGATACAGGAGGGCGAGCGCTTTACCTTCGAGTGCCGCGTGATTGGCCATCCTCGGCCGGAGATCAGCTGGCACAAAGATGGCATGCCGATTATAAATAATCCGGACTACCAGACCAAGTTCGGCGAGGATGGCCTCTGCACCCTCACGATCGAGGAAACCTTCACGGAGGACTCGGCGAGGTTCAGTTGCAAGGCGACCAACGAGGCGGGATCCGCAGAGTCGCAGGCTGTCCTCAAAGTCAGAGGTAGGTGGTATTGAAAAAGAGATGTACGGTGCACGATTTCTGGTACAATGGTAGAAGAGAACGGAGAGATGTTGCACATTTTTTCTTTTGTGCGTATTTTCTATTGTTTTAACTTGTTCAAGTTTACAATTTTTGTAATGTTGAGGTTTCGGATGCGCAAAAGGCTTTACCAAGTTTTTTATTTTCTTGCAAAACGAGCAATTATTTATATCAACTTACAAAAGCATTAGATGCATATGAAGCGATATATGGATTCCAAAACCTGCCAAGTCTTGAAAATACATTATTTATGTTAACCCCACAAATCGAAACCACATTCCATCCTCTGCTTGTTTAGCTAGCCTCCACATGGAAAAAAAATCTTTTTACTCATGAAAAAGTCACAAATTAAATTTTTTTCATTAATAAAAAATCAGCCCTGTCAACTCTATTTTCAAAGTTTGATATTTTTTGATGAAGAATACTTTGATGCCTTCACTATAAAATCGAAAAATGCCATTAAGATCCTTTCAACTCTTATTACATGTGCGTTACGAGTCATTATAAATTTTAGTCACAATCGGTTTTTTGCGATTTTCTCAAAATCTCATTTTAGGACTTGGCAGGTTGTGAAACCCAACGCTTCATATAAATTAAACCTCAGTCTAAAACATCGTGTTCCACTCTTCCGTATTTAGCTTACTGTATAAATATCCACAAAAATGTTAATGTCGCATAATGTCTAAACGTAATTTATCTATAAATGATACCAAATTAATTATTATACTATACTGTTTAAAAATCTCATTATTTTCATAAATTTGTGTTCTATTTTACTTCCGATATCTTCCGAAATAAAAAATAAAAAAATTTGTAGTTGAATATATAAATCTATGAATGAAACTAATGTTTATTTTTTAACGAAAAATCATAATTTGAAATATCTATACAAGTATAATATCAATATAATTATTATTCCAGAAACTTCGCCAGAAGAACAGCTAAGTCCGCCGTTGTTCGTCAAGGAATTGACTCCATCAGCGGCGTTTGAAGGCACTCCACATCAGCTGGAATGCAAGGTACAAGGGAATCCATTACCCACGGTTCAATGGTTCAAGAACGACGTTAACATAGATAACTCGCCGGATTACGTTACAACGTACAACAATGGCGAGGCGATTTTGAAGTTCGAGGAAGTCTACGTCGACGATCAGGGCTCGTACGCGTGTAAAGCCGCTAATAGGATTGGACAGGCCGCGACCTCCGCGTCATTGACCGTAACAGGTAAGATAAGCGGTGTACTGCAGACGTTGCTGCAAAATTGTTTTATGTATAGAAAAATCTGTAGAATTTTAGTGAAGGATGAATTAAAATCATATTATATAGATTTTTAAAAAGACATTGAATAAAATTTTACGATCTGCGTATGAAGTATTTTAAACCGACGGTAATTGATAAGTCGATATTATTTTCCAGCAAAACCAAAGGAAGAAATTATTATCGTTGAAGCACCAAACATTGTTAAATCTTCATCAAATGTGTCTGTGATAACTGGAGAAAAAATTACATTGGAGTGTGATGCAATTGGAACGCCACCTATTGAGTTTTCTTGGACACTGCAAGGGAAATCGTTAGCTGAAGTTAAAAACGTCAAGGTAAACAAAAAATCTACACTAATTTATACATAACTTTATTTGCTTAGTTAAAAAAAAGATTAAACACTGAAGAGACATCTTTCCACAAACATAATAAAACCAATATGCCCCTGGAACAAATTATTTTTATTACTATTTTATTGAAAAATTTAGATTATCTTTTAAATATTTAAATAATTCGGATGTATCAGAAATATTATTGCTAGAATTAAAACTCACAATTTGAAATAACAA
>JAPYZP010003548.1:0-11740 GCA_030522985.1 Torymus sinensis | reverse complement strand
TATCGATGTAAATAAAAAATATTGCACTTACGAGATTGGTTTAGTTCCATTAAGAGCCGTTTGGAATCTGGGCTGAACGTATCCCCAAGCTCCCTGGTTCTTGTGTTCCTCCTGAGACCAGATTAATTCAGCATTGGGATATTTCGCCACTTCTTTCTTGATAAGATCGTAGGGGAAGGGAGAGATCTGTAAATAAATGAGTTAGTTTTACAAAAGAGAACCTTTAATGAGCACCTGAATTGTTGCTTATTTATAAAAAATCTTTTTACCTGTTCTACCCTGCTGATGGCAATAGAGTCGTCCAGTTTCTTCTCCGATCGCGCTTTCTTCAGGTCGTAATAAACCTTTCCGGAGCAGAATATGACTCTCTTAACTTTGTTAGGATTTTGAGCAGCAACGCCTTCCTCTGGAATAATTCTGAGGAATTCAGTGCCTTCCAACATCAGGTCGAAGCTCGACCGAGCCTCTGGGTGACGAAGTAGAGACTTTGGTGTCATGATAATCAAAGGTTTGCGGAAAGGTAATGCAATCTGTCGGCGGAGGATGTGGAAAAGATTTGCAGGTGTGGTGCAGTTAGCAACGATCCAGTTGATGTCGTGCAGCTGTCGAACTGCGAACTCTTCGCTTTCTGGTGGGAAGTAGTCTGGATCGTCGGCCGACATCTGGAGGAATCTCTCAAGACGCGCGCTAGAATGCTCAGGGCCCTAACAACGAACGAGAAGAATATTATTTTACAGGAAAAATAAATACAATGGTTTAAAGTTTGAATTCGTACCATTCCTTCAAGACCATGAGGTTGCAACATAACAAGACCAGACTGTCGCACCCACTTAGCTTGTCCGCTGCTAATGAATTGATCGATGATGCACTGCGCGGTGTTGTTGAAATCTCCAAACTGGGCCTCCCAGATTACCAAAGCATTAGGATTCGTCATTGAGTAACCCAATTCAAATCCTGAAAAAGTGGGATATAAAACAGTATGAGATTTTTTCAGCACGCAATAGAACACTTAAAACTCGAAAATAAAAGATATGTTGCAATAATTACCAAGAACACCGTATTCTGACAGGGAGCTGTTGCAAACTGTGTAGGGAGCTTGATCAGGGTAGAGATAGCAGAGTGGTCGGTAGGTCGCTTTGTCGACAGTCTGATGGTGCAAGACATGATGTCTGTGGGAGAATGTTCCTCTCTCGACGTCCTGTCCAGACAGCCTGACGTGGATACCCTCCTTAAGTAACGAACCAAATGCCATTGCCTCTCCAAGAGCCCAATCGATTTGTCGTGCCTCAACCATTTCCATTCGAGCCTTCAGAATACGCTCAATACCCTTGTGGATGACAAACTCAGCAGCATTGGGAGGAGGCGACGAGAACTTCTTTCCAATATGAACGAGCGTATCTTCCTTGATACCAGTTGCTGAAGATTTCAATGGGTCCTTGCCTTCAAAGAATCCAGACCAGGGAGAGTCCAGCCAATCCTTGTACTTGATGTGAGTTTCTTGTTTTGCGTTGTTGTAAGCTTCCTCGCAGATTTTCTCGTATTTCTCGTTAACTTGCTAAAAAGAAACAATAAAAGATGTAGAATTTGTTTTCAAAAATTCCCGCAAAGCAATGAAATTACATTAATAGGGGGGATAACAAACCTTAGCTTCCTCGGGTGTGACAACACCCTCCTCAACGAGCTTCGTAGCGTACAGGTCAAGCGCAGGTGGAGTCTTTTTGATCTTACGGTACATGAGAGGCTGAGTGAACATTGGCTCGTCGATCTCATTGTGGCCATTTCTTCTGTAAGATACGATGTCGATGACAACGTCCTTGTGGAAGGTTGCTCTCCATTCAGCAGCCACCTTGCAAACGTGCATCACGGCTTCTGGGTCGTCTGAGTTGACGTGGAAGATGGGAGCATTGACGACACGAGCAACGTCTAAAATATAAAAAAAAAAATATGTTAATAGCGATAAAATAATAGTAGTGGAAATTTAGAAATAGATAGTTAAGTGCCGTTTTGTACACACCAGTGCAGTAGGGCGATGATCTCGAGTGCCTTGGATCTGTCGTGAAACCGATCTGGTTGTTAACAACGATGTGAATAGTTCCGTGAGTCGTGTAGTCCGGCAAATCAGACAAGTGCATTGTTTCGAAAACAACGCCTTGGCCACAGAAGGCCGCGTCACCGTGCAAGAGCATAGACATGACCTAAATCATGAAAATAACGATTATTAAGTATTCGTAATAAAAATCATTAATGTTCACGAGTCATCGTATAATCACCAACCTTTTTGCCTTCTCCGTCTCCACGGTAGAATTGTTCCGCACGGGTTTTGCCTTGGACTACAGGATCAGCGGCTTCCAAGTGAGATGGATTAGCAACAACAGCCAAACGGATGTTCTTATTCGTCACACGGTTCAGACGCTCAATGTAGGTGCCAAGATGGTATTTGACATCACCAGAGCCCTGAAATATAAAAAAATAAGATTGTATAACGAGGTAATTAAAATTTACTATGCTTTTCTATGAAAAAAAAAGAAAGTAAATTTACGTCATCTGCAGCTTCCAGAGCAGCGAACTGCGTGAAGATTTGGCTAAGGGGTTTGCGACAGACGTTAGCCAGAACGTTGAGACGACCTCTGTGCGGCATTCCCATGACAATGGATTCGACACCCAGCTCGGTCGACTTGTCGATGATTTCCTTCATCGCGGGGATGAGAATTTCGCAACCCTCCAGACCGAATCTCTTCTCAGATGACCACTTGCGCGCCAAGAAAGCCTCGAACCTTTAGAAAGCGCGGAAAGTTACGTTAATTTTTTTCGAAACGTTTCTATAATGCCTACTAGAGAAAATTCAAAATGCCGAATTAAACTTTGCGATATATATTGAATGTTTAAATCTAAAAGATATTAAGTTTCAAATCTAAACCAAAGGAAAGAAAATAAAACTATAAAAACTATCTTTCATCTGCTTCAATTAGAATAAAAAAATATTAACTCCTAAAGTAGCGCGCTCATAAATCGCTAACGCGATCTGTCATCTGGAGCTCTGACCTTCATGCACTTGTTATTATGCAAATTTCACTTAAATGTGATAAATAATTACATGGTAGCACGAGATAATCGGGCAAGAATGAGACGTTTCTCGTCGCTGCTGATCTCCATGACCCCGGGTGTTTCCATTTTCTGCCTAATCCAGTTGCATTGCTCCAGCGAGTTGATGAACATAAACTCGACTCCGATGTGTCGGCAATAAGTGTTCTCCAAACGCTTCAAGATTTCCCGCAGGGGCAGAGATTTATCGGTGCCCCCGATAAAGGTGGTGGATGGCAATTTGAAAACGCGATCCATATCCGTTTCCTCTGTTTTTTTTTCGTTGTCATTGTGAAAAAACAAATCATATAACAATAGTAAAAATGATCAAAAATTGTATTATCATAGGCTTTGTGTTTTAAAACGCCAGTATCCGTCTTCCATCACTTAAGTAATAATCTTATTGCACACGAATGAATTTGTTTTTAATGATTAAAACTGATACTGAAAATGATAACTTTGTTTGGCTTAAAATCAATGAAAGAAATGCGACGTAAATTTTATGAATGTTTGATATTACGCAATATTGAAAATTCATGAAATCCGATTTTGTATCAACTTATTTCAATTCACTCGGCAATCGACATTATCTTGATCTAATAGATTATAAAAAAAAGATTATAGAATAAAGTTAATTTAGCTCAATACCTATACCTTCCATCTTTGCCACAGATTACGAGATATTTTATTTTTTCAACACATTCAATGTTTAACATATTTATATCGCAATCTTAATATCTGTTATTGTATAATCATCCAAAAGTTCAGAAGAAAACGATGTTAGTAAAACGTATGTTATATACGTGACCCTATTTCAATATATCATCTAACACATGCACTCAAATTTACATAAAATAGTTAATTCTAAAAAAGGGCACGCCACTCAGTCATGAAAGAAAAACAAAAATAATGACGTATGGTTTTAAACTCAAAATATAACTGAAAAAAAGCGCATAAAAATTGAAAGGACAGCACACAAATGTGTCTTGATGATTTTTAAAGGTGTAAAATATTGTGACGCGTGTAATAACAACGCGTTTTTCGTGTTTTAAGAAAATAAAGTAAAAAGCCGCACCAACAAAAACCTCAAGCATGTTAGCACAAGAAAAAAAAAGAAGAAAAAGTAAAAATTTTATATTTTTCGAAATATTGTATGGTTGTATAAACGTATATATCTTACTTTCTATATTACATAACTTATATGCACAAAAGCTTAATAAGTACTGTATATCATGATACAGAGTCTTACGAAAGTTCTACGTAGATTCTCGTGACTTATCCAAGTATAAAAAGAGTCAAAGATAAACCCAGCACCCGTTATACCAGCTAAAAAACAGGAAAACCGTAAACTTGAATCCATAATTGCTCGCTCAAGAAGCACGCCATCTTAAATTTTCCTTTAAATATATTTCGCGTATTTACGAGAAACAATTAAGAGAAAGAGCACCTCGCCCAATGTAATAGCTCATTAAGTTCTGGATTTGATTATTACATACTTGCTGTAAGAGCAGCTACTCGATATAGAAGGTCTTGAGCGTAAGTTGTACGAGGATTCTTTCCTGTGGACATCAATCAAACTCAAGCTAAAAAAAAATCATTTAGAGCCCCGACTTTTTCTAACGCGAATTGCTAGTTAGTTTCCCCGTCTAATGTAGCATCAACACAAAACGCATCATTGATTTGCTTATGTTTATTTATCAGCTATAAAGAGCAAACTATTTAAAAAATAAAATTTTTGTTAATTATAAGTAGATTAAATTAGCATTTAGTTGCTATAGAAAAAGTGAAAAACCAAGAAATCGAGTGAAAATCAATAAAAAGTGCGACTAAAAAAAAATGATGAAGTGTCGATTGCTATTTGATAAAATGAAATAAAAAATGTGCTTGATAACACTTGATAACCCTTCGTTAATGCAAAATAAACATTTGCTTAATTAGAGTCGCGAGTTTTATAAAATTTAAGCTTATTACTAAAGTATTTTATAAACAAAGCGTATAAATACGCGCGCGTACGATAAAAAAGTTTATATAAGGTTGTTTGTAGTTTAAAATTTTAAATTTACGAATAATGCAGTTTATTTTTAAATAACGAAAGGCATCGATAACTTAGAATCTTGGTCATTACGGACACACTAGAGTAGAATAGTAGTTGTTTCCACTCTGTTCGTTTATAGCAAGAAAAGTTATATACCCCAATAGATCGTTTTGTTCATCTTTCTTCCCCTAGAGGACATATAATAACGCTCTATTGTGTCAGCTTACCAAATGAGTAATAATTATAGAGCAACTCTTGCGGATGCCGGTCATCGAGATCAGCGCTGCTGATGCCCAGTGGGTCCAATTTAGCGATATGATGACCACGGATCTGTCAATTGGAAGGCCGCATTTTTACGGGCCACAAAACATTGCTTAGCTCTTACAATTACTTTTTACATTACACTTATATAAATTTAAACATTTTTTTTTTCGTAGCGAGATATTCAACGGTGTGTCGTCCACTTTTAACTCGATCTTATATGTATATTACTTATTGAGTGCAATATAAATAAAATAATTTATCGTGGAAATACACCGTCAAATGTTCGCTGTCGATGAACTTAATAGTGTAAGATATTTAAGATACGTATTGTCGTTATATAGTCCATTCAAGTTTGGTAGCTTGTATTCAGAAATAGTTATTGCATTCTAGACCACATAACACCTCCCATAAAGTAAGATAAATGAAAATGAGAAAGCAAAACGAACTAAAATTCTGTTTGTGCTGTTAATTTTCATGCGATTGGCAAATCGTGCAAAATGATAAAGGTAAAAAAGTTGAACAAAAAGCATCATTAACATTCCGAACGTGCGTTCTTACCTTTATGTCTAGATTTTGGGTCATATATAGATAAACATTTAATAAACGGAGTGAGAAATTAATCGGTAGTAAATTAAAATTAAAAAAAAAAAAGTATGGTATATTTTATTTCATTTTCAAACAAACCTAATCTTTGCAATTATAGTAATTAGATTGATTATCATTGTCACTTATTTGTTTAATCGAAATAGTTACTGAGAAAACATTAATTAGGAAATGTCAAATTATTTTCAGTATCAGCTATATTGGTTCTCTAAGAATAACTAATTTGTATATTATGATATACTAAGCAATGAAACACCGATACAATTGGAGTAATACAGTTTTTGTTTCAATTGTTTTTCAATAAAACAATAGAGAATATTATGTGTATGTAAATAATGCAAGTGAAGGTGTGAAAGAGTTTAAGAGTAGAGCATACAGGAAGTTGCAGAGAAATTCGGATACTGCAGCATACTATTGATGAAGATGGTAATGATTGTTGTGAGTGGTATGTCACGGTCAGAATAAATTTCAGCACCTTCACTGCTTTAGAAAATTTGAATGAATGGTGTATTACTTAATGAAAATGAACACGGTCAAAGCCTTACCAAGCATATATTGTCGTAGAACTTGTTCCGGGGACCCCCTGCGAGCCGCGTAATGCGAGTGTATCAAGTCGGTTCGCATGATACCCAATGGATCCAAATCGGCAACTAAGTGACCTCGAGCCTATATATGAACGAACAATAAACCCACAAGAATTCCCACAAATCAATAGTTGCACTCTGATTCTATTCAAAGTAAGGCAGTGAAAATTTTTGAATTGTTTAATATGTCAGTAATTTAGGTCCACTACACCCTCCAAGAAACTATCTATGTAGAAAGCAAATACATATTTAAATTCATTAATATATACATATATATATATATTACAAGACAGGGATCTTCTCAAACTGTTGCCTTGATGTTTTGGTAATTATTATGATGTGTAAGTTATTATGTCCCAAAATTAAATTTATAAATTTAATGATAAACACCCTTGAATAATGAATGATACATAGACATGTTCGGATTACAATTCCATGCAAAACAGCCGATTGTAAGGTTTCCCTAGACAGTAAAACACATGTTTGCATAATTATTAAATTCATGCTGCTTTTATGATGAGAAGGTACAATGTCAATGAGTGTTTAGGCCTATGTAAAACAAAGCAAAATATTTTTTAACGTGCCTTTATGAATAAATTGTGGAAATATATAATCTTTCACCTCAATACGAAAAAATAAAAACAAAAAAAAAATCTGTTTAGACTAAACAACAGGAGTTCAACTACTATTTCAAGGTTTGCATAAATTATTAAAAATCAGGAAATATTAAAAATTAAGATAATTAAAATTAGTGGGAGGTGCTGAGTGTGGTTGACCTGTTAACGTTTCACTCTTATTCAGGTAAAAAAAAAAGTCTGGAAAATTGGTCTTGCATTTGTTAAATTACAATTGCTAATTGATTATTGTTGTCTGCCTGTGAAATGATTGAGGTTTCAGATTTAGTAATAAGTAGCAGCAGTATAAATCAACCTTGTTGGCATTCAAATGTTTCAGCAAGCATACAAGTTCTTGCTAATAACCTTGAATAGTAGTTTCAGTGAAACTGCTAATATCAGTCTACATTGAACTAGTCATTATTTGAAAACCTTATTACATTACTTCCTCACCTGATACGAACGAATGATAGCTTGTACTGCAAGATGATCATCAATTATTTTCTCATTCACTGGGGCTTGTCCAATTGCTGATCCACCACCCATAGGTAACAGGGCATTCAGGGGAACTTGATTATAGCTGGGAGCAAGCGATGGTGGAGCTTGGTAAGCCAGGCCTGGTCCAGCTCCAGCTGTGCTGTTGCGGAAGAATGAATCCCACGACTTGCAAAATAAAATAAAAGTTTAATAACAACATTGATGAGAATGAAATCTTTATGATTATGAATAAATTCAATTGAACATAGAAAAAATAATTAATGGATGCAACAACCAAATAAAACTTTTTAAAACTTAATTTAACCTAATCTAGAAAAATAGAGTTTTCGTTTTTTAGACAAAAATGAAATTACTCCAAAAAGATTTTCTTTTTTCATAGTTATAATTATTCTTTTTAAGAATATTAATTTGGTCTCAAAGTAGTATCTTTGTTTTATTTTTTGCATGAAAGTTGCAGTTAAAAATTTTATTATTTTAGTTATTTATAATTAAAGTATAAGTACATACTATATGGACACTGTGAGGATCTTGTAACCACGCATTGTACATTTCTTCCACATAAGAGCTTGAACTTCCATTGAGGAAGGGTTCCGTAGCAGCACGGCTGTTGTATCTTTTTGGTTCTGTAACCAAGACCTGACTAGTCCTAGTCAATGGGTCGCTTCGTACCAACCATGATGCAAATTTCTTGGCCCCACAGACCCTTGGAGCCAGAGGGGTCAGGGAATTAAACATTACCCTAGCCTTATACATTTTGACCTGCAAATTTCAGTTTAAAAATGAATTAATAGATGTTTGATATATTGTCATTTGCTTGATGAAGGTAAAAATGTACTCATTTATATGCTTAAGATGATGCAGAAGTTGTGAATTTAAAATAATAAAGTTTCTGTTCAATGACTAAGTCTTATCTCCCGTAGACAATATTTTATCAATGTCCTCATTTAACCAATTAGAAGTCAGACTTTGTTTTAACAAACGTTGATGATATTTTCAGAGAAAAGTGTAAACATTATACAAGACTTTTTTATAAGAAGTGCAAATCATGTTTTTTTTTTTTAAAATGATTGATTATCACCTGCTCACTTATTGTACTCAATTATCTTTTATAGATTTAATGAGAAAAAGTGATGGATAAATATGTCTGATAAATTGCAACAATGTCAACATAACTTTCTATTTACGTTTCGATATACAATAATCATACATAGAACAATTTTAGATGAAAGTCTAGTTACAAGATTTTCCGAATATTTTTTTGTAATATTGTGCAAAGTTGTGTAATGTGCCAATTTTTAAAATAAACACGTTTCGAAACTGATCGGGCTGACTAATCATCCGAAAAGCAGTAGCCGCAAGTCAGCTGATTCGTTTAGCAACACACACACACACATAACTGGGAGGAAAAGGCGCGTCATAGTCTCGTGGCTATAGCTATTTAAATTTCCTCCTAATCATACGTAAATTGACTTTGAGCCGGTACAAAGGCCTGGTAAAAGTAAATCCCCTTATCGCGAGAAGGAAAAAACAAAGCTCGGCCTGCTTTAGTGACGACCCGTTGCGCGCGCGAAATGTCGCAATCCTCCGAATAAATCAGACACGGCAGATACACGAGGGAATAACCCAAACAATTAGGTGGCCGACTGTGATAACAAGTGTATACCTAGCAGACACGCACATATATATACACACCGCGGCTGCTGTCGTCGTCAGCTCGCACTGGACCGGAGCAGAAAGATCTACGCGTGGCCGTGCGAAAATGAGAAGAGTGCTCGCGATTATACTTAAGAGGCAAAAAGAGAGAGGGAAAGAGACGCGGAGGAGGACAAGACGCAGCCCTCAGCGCGATCACTCGTGACACACTTACGCCGCGCCGGAGATAAAAGTTGTGGTTAAATGTCAATGTCATGTGACGAGGCGTGCTGTGCAGCACACCATAAGCCCCCGGAGCGAAGGTGACGAGAGAAAGAGAAATGGAAAGAAAAAGTGGAGCTGGTAGTAGGCAGTTCAGCGAAAGAGAGGGAGGCTTACTTATTGGATTCCGCGCGCTCGCGGAGCGAAAGGCGGCTGCTGGCTGCGAAAACGTGGCGACCACTGTGGCAAGGCCAAAAAGAGCGAGCCTCCAACGCGACGTGCATACATGTATATAGATATATATATATAAGTATCGGGGAGGAGTGCGCGCGCGCGCACCAATGTGGGTGTGTTAGCGCCCCCGCTGCTGCTCCGATTGTTTATACAGATGGGATGGCCGGACGTATATTAGAAATTTCGCGCAGGGGTGGGGGGCTAGAGGGTGGGAGGCTATACGATGCTGCTAGAAGATATCTCGGATGTGCCGACGGAAATATGCTATATCGAAAATACCTGACGCGAGCGCGCGCGCGCGGTTACACAACAGTGTTCTTTAAATAAATGTATGTATATACGGCTCGAGAAAGAGAGCGAAACAGAGCAGAAGACCGGCGCAATAAGCGGAAAATAGGTTATTCGCTGTGTCAATGTCGCGCGCGCGCTCGCTCTCGCGCCCCGCACAGGCCCCCAGCAGCAGCAAGGGAACCTATCTGTAGCTATCGAGCTTGGAGGAGACAGTACCTGTGTGCACAATGAGAGAAATTTCACGCAGACGTTTGCTCTCTTTCTCCGTGCACCCACTTGTACTTGGAACGTATTTCGCGAACGATAAGAATCGCGAGAAAGTGCACGGTGCAGCAGCCGCTACGAGGGCGCGCGGGGCCGCCTATTGCTTATACAGCCTTGTGCAACGATTTTTACGTAACTTTGAATAAACTGCTCGAGGACAAGGATGCAGTATATAGAGGAGGACTCGCTCGAGGACTAAACGGAGGATGATGTTGAGGTGTCGAGGATGAACAAGTGTGTGAGATAGGAGAGGAGCGAGGGAGTGGGGGATGCGTACCTGCTGATGTTACCGAAACGACGATGACAGGCCGTCCACCATTTGCAGCACGCAGGTGACGACTCCGGCAGCGGCTGGCTATGCGCGGAGACCGGGCGAGTCGGCGGCGCGCGCGAGGGAGCGCGAGAAACGGGCGCAGGAGCGGCCAGCAGCTCCTCGCGCCATCCCACGGGCCACCTACGTACTTCTCCCTCTCTCGCTAAATTAACGTCTGCTCTGTCTCTGACTCGCGCATTATCTACGCACTCTCCTCCTCGATTATCAAGGCATTATTCGTTGTTTTTTTTTTCATACGTCCGATTTCCGTGAACGCTTGCGTCATGCGTTATGATAA
The DNA here is from genome assembly GCA_030522985.1 of Torymus sinensis. Lineage (NCBI taxonomy): Eukaryota > Metazoa > Arthropoda > Insecta > Hymenoptera > Torymidae > Torymus > Torymus sinensis. Next base: position 807 of record JAPYZP010003548.1, on the reverse strand, counting down.
TCGGGTGATAAGATTCGGCGACAAGGCGCGCGAGACTTTGCTCGCGTACTTATACACTTACGGTATAAGTATTATATGGTAAGCGATTGCACCTCGCGGACGTAGTCGCTTTGTAAATATGTAAGGAGGGAGGCGCGGTATATATGAGGAAAGGTGGCTACTACTTGTTATTGCGCACTGATGTATATATAGATAGTTTCTTTATACTTTCTTGCAAAAACTAATAAATATGAGCTATACGCTTTTATAGCTGGGGAGTATTTTTAAACTGCATTTGACTTTCCTTGAAATGAAAAGTTATTTTATTATTATTATTATTTGTTTCTTTTTTTGCGCGTTCACACTCGTTTTGCCGGCCGATGTAAATGGAATTCTCAATCGTCCTTAATCGATGTAAATGGAATTCTCAATCGTCCTTAATCGTACTTAATATACCTTGGTAAAAGCAAGATTCGAAAAACCTTGATCTACATTTCGCGAAACATTCCATAAGTTGAAATGTGGAAAATCTTGTAATAATGAGTTCGAATATTCATTTAAAATTATTAAATTGAATAATAATGGATGTAAATAATTATATGAATATATGCGTAAAATTAAATAATATAAGGAGTTATTTAATAAACTTTTTCATATTTTGGTGCACTATATGCACGGTGTATCGAAACAAAACAAAATTAACATTGAAACTGTCAACTTCAGCTATTCCTTCGCGTACAACTTCCCTATTTTGGTTTTCTTTGGTTCAACCCGTTTATGGTTAGTTTCCGATGAATAAATTTAAGCATACCATAGCTTAATATCGTT
>JAPYZP010003547.1:0-15656 GCA_030522985.1 Torymus sinensis | reverse complement strand
AAGTCACACCGTTCAGTGAGTCAGTCGTGACCGTATGGTGCACGCGGCCGCACCAGCGACGAGAACATTAACCGAATTCAACAATTGCCTGGAGCAACAATTCGCGCGATGGGCGACGACGTGGCCGCGGATCTGCAGAAAGTGACGCTGAAGCAGGAAAAGCAGGCACGATAAAATCCATCATCATCGTCTTCAGACAAAGCAAAAATACAGAACGCTTAAAACGGGGCATTGATTGCATTGTATAGACACATATACAGGCCACATGCTGGCCGCGGGCTAGAGGGAGATAGTGCGAAATATGCTGCTGGCGGGTCTGACGGCCAGCCGCTGGGGCCTAATCGGGCCTCGGCCCGGTGTCCGCTGGAAGAGCCTGCGCGCCCTGGTTGGTGTGATGCCGACACTTTTAGCCTCGCGCCTGCTAGAGAATGATAGAGAAAAAAAAACGAGGAGCCGCGATTGTTTAATGCACCGACGACTTTGCACACGTGTTTTCCCTGCCATAACCTTGAGTGTCTTGCTTGTCGTCGGTAGCGAGATTTCGTACGAAGGGCCTGACACGACGACCGATTGTTGTCATTTGGTGTTCATTGCGTTATCGCGCGGTTTCGCGAGGGTGGAGTGCGGCTGACACGAGTATAGGGCTGGAGCGAACATAACCTCAAAGCACTCGCGATTTTGGAGCACGCGTTTACAGTTTTGATTACGCGGAGATATAATAAGTATTGTTGTGCGCGATTGTTTTAAAGCAGACCACGCGAGTTTGTGAGATTGTTGATCTTTTGTTGGGATACTTGAAAGGGTTGAGTGTTTTAAAGATAGGTTTTTTGTTGGGTGAAAGTTGTTTTAAAAAGAAGTATTCATAATTTATTGATATGATGTGTGACGTAAATTGTAAAACATTTTTTTTTTTTTTTTATAGTTAATACGTTATGTTTAATGCATTGAATTTGTTATTTGTTTTATTTAGTGTACTACAGTAACAGATCTAATCCAGAATATTTTTTAAAATTTTAAATAAAATTTTGCATTCTTTTTTTAATATACATAATAATGAGCTTTAATGTATTACTGTAATAGAAGGATTTTAGTATAATATAAGTTTGTTTAATAACGTGTAATTCCTATGAAACATTGTTATGATATACGTCAAAACATTAGATTATGATTGCATCATACCTTTTCTAACATAAATAGTTCCAAGTAATCAAGCATGGAATAATCAGTAATTGGAAATAAGATTGCTATAAAATCACAAAAAAGTTAATAGTATTGATTAATTTTTTATTTCAAACAAATAAAATAATAAATGTTTATTTCAGGGTAAAATGAAGCAAAAGACAGCTGCCCCAGAAAAGAGTTCTGTCAAAGAATTAAAGCCATGGCCATCATATATCCAGGTATATATGTTTAACATTAATACTTATATAATATTGAATCTAATTTACCTATTGATTTTTTAAAGAATAATTTTATTTGAATATCATACCTATTGAAACAACTAAATATTGATTACAGGAAAGGATAGTTCTATTTGACAAACTGAAAGCTGAATACCTGGCAGAATTACAAGCCAAACCTTCAACTGAAATAACGGTGACCCTTCCAGATGGCAAAACTGTTCCAGCACAATCCTGGCGTACAACTCCTTACGAAGTAGCGAGAGGCATAAGTCAAGGATTGGCAGACAACACCGTCATTGCCAAAGTGAATAATGAAGTGTGGGATTTAGACAGACCTTTGGAAACGGACTGTAAACTGGAGTTGTTGAAATTTGACAATCCAGATGCTCAAGCAGTATTTTGGCATTCTAGTGCTCACATTCTTGGTGAAGCATTAGAAAGGGTTTATGGAGGTTGTCTGTGCTATGGGCCACCTATTGAAAGTGGTTTCTACTATGACATGCATTTGGCTGATAGTAAGGGCATTTCCAACGACGATTTTCCATGCTTAGAATCGTTATTCAAGAATATTGTTAAAGAGAAACAGCCCTTTGAAAGGCTTGAAATGAAAAAAGAGGATCTCTTGGAGATGTTCAAATATAACGAATTTAAGGTCAGAATACTTAACGAGAAAGTCAAGACTCCGACTACAACGGTGTACAGGTATGCATCATGTATTTTTCAATCTTTCCATTAAATATTACCGAAATAACACGCTGTATCTATACAGGTGCGGTCCACTCATCGACTTGTGTCGAGGTCCCCACGTGCGCAACACCGGCAAAATCAAGGCGGCGCGCGTAACGAAAAGCTCGTCGGCTTACTGGGAGGGCAACGCCAACGCGGAGACGCTGCAGCGCGTGTACGGCATCAGTTTCCCCGACCCGAAGCAGCTCAAGGAATGGGAGAAGTTTCAAGAGGAGGCAGCGAAACGCGACCATCGAAAGATCGGCCGCGACCAGGAGCTTTTTTTCTTCCACGAGCTTTCGCCGGGCTCATGTTTCTTCCAACCGCGTGGCGCCCACATTTACAACGAGCTGGTTGAATTCATTCGCGGCGAGTACAGAAAGCGAGGTTTCCAGGAAGTTGTCACGCCTAATATCTACAACAGCAAGCTGTGGCAGACCTCCGGTCATTGGCAGCACTACTCAGAAAACATGTTCTCCTTCGACGTGGAGAAGGAGACTTTCGCCCTGAAACCCATGAACTGTCCCGGTCACTGCATGATCTTCGACGTCAGGAACAGATCCTGGCGCGAGCTGCCTCTACGTATGGCTGATTTTGGTGTGTTACATCGAAACGAGCTGTCCGGCGCTCTGACTGGTTTGACCAGGGTCCGCCGCTTCCAGCAAGACGATGCGCACATCTTCTGCACGTCCGAGCAGATCAAGGACGAGATGCTCGGCGCCCTCGACTTCCTCGACAAGGTCTACTCGGTATTCGGCTTCACCTTCAATCTCTGTCTCTCGACGAGGCCTGAGAAATTCATGGGCGAGGTTGCTGTGTGGGACGCCGCGGAGAAGGCGCTGTCCGAGAGTCTTGACGCCTTCGGCAAACCCTGGACGCTGAACCCCGGCGACGGTGCGTTCTACGGACCCAAGATCGACATCACCATTATGGACGCTCTCAAGAGAGCGCATCAGTGCGCCACCATTCAGCTGGATTTCCAGCTTCCCATTAGGTTTAATTTGTCCTATGTCAAGTGAGTAGAGTTAATAAATTAAAACGTCCCTCGTACTGGTTTTCCTATGATCCTTGTACATGGTTTTTAACTTTGTAGTGAGACCGGCGAAAAGACGCGACCAGTGATAATTCACCGGGCGATCCTCGGTTCGGTGGAACGCATGATCGCCATCCTCACCGAGTCGTACGCGGGCAAGTGGCCGTTCTGGCTGTCGCCACGACAGGTAATGGTTATACCGGTCGGTCCATCGCTCGACGAGTATGCCACGCAGGTTAAGGATAAAATCTACGCGGCTGGATTCATGGCCGAAGTCGACACCGATCATGGTGACACCCTGAACAAGAAGGTTCGCAATGCCCAGCTGGATCAGTTCAACTTTATCCTTGGTGTGTATTAAAATTAGAGTTAATGAATATTTGATGGAGAGAACAAATTTTATGATTATTTTTCTTGTTTGTTAATAGTGGTGGGCGAGAAGGAGAAGGCGGCAGGCACAGTAAACGTCAGAACCAGGGATAACAAAGTGCACGGGGAGATTGGAATCGAGGACCTCGTGAAGAAATTCCGGGACTTCAAAGAGACTAAGGCTCGTAACTGTGAAGAGAACTTTTAATGCATTCTTTTACGATGCGTTATCGCTCTTAGGCAATTTATACTATTTAATATTTATATATGAATTGTTATTTGATATCACTTATTTTCGTTCATTAATGGCCGGGACGGTACATACGCATCATTGGATTTTCACGTACTAGTCCTTGTATTTCTTGATTATTTTTGTACACAACAGCTCTGTAATAAAAGTAAATTTAGTTGCAAAATTTCAGTGTAATGTTTGAATATTACAGATCGGCAGAGTATTCAAGAGGGTGAAAAATAAATGAAACTTATGATATTTCACAAACTGAGTATATTGTACTTTTTTTCATTTTCTGTTACATCACTGATGGTAATTATCGTTACAATATTATGATAATTTTGGAGAGTAACGGCTTTCGACGTTATCATGTAAAAACTAAGCGAAAACGGTCAGTAATTGTAATGCTATAATCGTTTGCAGGTTTTTCAGATTATTTCCTATCCAAGACTAATCTATTCCGTAAATATCGCATTAGTGTATCCATTCGTTTTTCTTGCGGGTTTTTGTGTGTACGCTTTGATAGGGAAAAATGTAAATGCTTTCATTCGCAATTTACACAAAACCATGGCATAGGACTAGGACACTGTTTGCCTTCCTTTTTTCAATTAATTAAAATAAAATTTTTCCTATATTTACATTGAAATGAAAAATTTTCGTTGGACGTTGGAAAATTGGTCTGTAATCGGATCTGCTGTTCAGAGATGGTACTCTTCAAATACACGTTCGCATCATTTGATCATTCATTTTTTCACATTCCAATCAATATATTTAATAACAAGTCTCAAAACACAAAACATCTGATTCGAATTATTACGACTTCTAAAGAAATTTCTTACGTGAAATTATTGGTAGTTTTTTATAATTTGTATTCTTAGGGTCTATATATCTTCTACAGATTTTGTATTTACAATTTGAAGAAGAGCTTTCTTCACTTTACTAAAATTACGCAACAAATACATTTTTATGAAACAGGAATTTTATTTGTATTTGTATATAATTAGAGATGGGCACAATCAAACATATTTAAAATTAAATAATTTAAAAATAACGTTGTAAATATTTTGTATTCATTTATGTACTTAATTTCGTTTTTTTGATATAACAGATTAGTATCGTCTTCTAAAAATTTTTTTTTATCATCAAAATAAAACAAATTTATTGATTATGCCCATTTCATAATAGGATATCACTACAAAGGATTTAATTATATTTTCATCAAGTAATTTTACGATTTAGTTATTATCTTTCAAATATATAGTTGGACCTGAGTAAATAAAATTTAATAGCCAAATTGCGATTTTTTAAACAATATTTTTAAGGAAAATTTTATATAATTAATACATCTTATTTTAGATTGTAAATTTCTATACAATTTAATTAAATAAATTTTTTATCTAGCTTAATTCGTATCGCAATTTTGATCTATAAAATTTCATTTATAGTGCAGGATATGAAAACTGTTTTTTTCGTTTCTGCCTGGTCTATTTGTAACGCTATCAGTTTTTTGTATATACATTTCGTTATTTCGTTCAGAGAAATCATATTTGTTGTTCAATTTATAAATGAAAGTGAATATTGTAGACAATATAAGTTAACAATTAGTAAATTTATTATGCAGTGCTTTGATATAATGTCAAAAACGGTATAGATGTTTAAAAATAAGTCATGATCTCAAAATTAGTTTATACCTTCATTAGTTTCGAGCTGTTCAGTATAATATTTTTTAGATATTTCTGCTTTCGAAAATGTATTTTCTATGCAAATAAGTTTCAATCATCTATTTTTTCTCCGTTTAATAAAGATTTCCAATCATCTCATTTGATTGTAAATTATAATCCTTTGATACTATAAGGTATCAAAATTTTTCTTAATAATATTTGAAATTTAATTTTTTCCAAATAATACTTTTTTAATCGAAATAATAGAAACTTAATTATTCTATTGATTTAATAAAAAACTTAAAAAACTATTATTTTTAAATAAATTCTATAGAATAATAAACTTTAGGATATAAAAATTCATAATCGATCGAATATGTTTGATAAACACATTTACAATCTATCAACGTTTATAATCAAACCATTAAAAGTTTGCTATCTTATATGTTACTGTATTTTTATGTTTTTTTTTACTCTTACTACATATATTTATATACAATATATTTCTACTTAAAATTTTAAATCATAAAATTAATGTGTCATGATGTGAATAACAACTATCGCGTAATATTGTTTTTACTTGGTAAATTATTTTCTATATACTTTGATATAAATGCAGTGCCACCAAGCTTTAAATGCGAATGATGTACTTCAGAACAAAAAAGTTAATTATTTGATTTTATGCATTATTTTCGCTAAATGATATCTGAGGGCTTGAGTGACAATTGTTTATTAATCGCAGATTTTTTTTCTAAGTCTGACAATTATGCATATATTTAGTTATTACGATATTTAATTACACATAAATTATGTTAAAATAGGACGACACAGTACGAATTTTCAGCAATAGCTTTAGTGTATAAAATTGTTCAAGAGTATGAAAATGGTTTGGTTCAATTTAGTGTAAAACAATATCATAAGTATTTGTTACAGCATTATTTGTACTATTCTAAAAGTTATTTTTATTTAGCATTATTTAGTATGTTTTGTCCATAAATAGCATATGAAATATTTTATTGTATATCGTAAAATAGTGTACAATCACATCTCAATCATAACAAATTCATAGCAAATTCAGAAATTAATTATAAAAGGTAAGATACTCCGTCATTCATTATGTGCGAAAATGTTAGAATGGAATCTTTAATCACTGCATTTAAGTGTGGTACGGATAATTTTTTTTTGACATATAATTTTAAAATCAAAAGAACTTTTGTTGAAATATGTTGTTGTAAATGTTTTTTTTTTCAGAAGAATGATAGAAGATCAAATGTATATTGCCTATAACAATCAGTCTTATCGAATTTCCAAGCATCCATTCGCAAAATTCACTTGCGAAGCAGCAGAAACCTGAGATTTAATGCCCGAAATACGTGAAATCTTGATGCAAAGTAATTTGGGATATGCTCATTTATAAACTAATACAAATGTTCGTCTTTCTCGAGCCCTCGATATAAAAATTGCAACAAAAACGTGTCGTAATTTGATATAAAGAAAAAATATTATGCATTTTGCAGTCTTTATTGGGAGATCAAATTTTGTTTACTAGACCGTAATAAAGATAATTAAGCAACATCAGACATTGACGAGTAAATTGCCGATAAACTTTTGTGTTGTTAATTATAAAAAGTCAGTGAAACTTTGATAATAACAGTGGTTTTTGATTACTATTTTGATGAATAACATTGATAAGTATTAAATTTCAGAGCTTCAGTAGATTCTGCACGAATCCTCTTATTAAATAAAAAAGCGTTTTCATTAAACTCACTTTATATCAAAAGTTTTACTGATGTAAACGTGTAAGTAGCTGCAGAATGAAGTGTTAAATACAAACGTTTTGTGCTAAAGTCGAGTATTTTATTTAACATTTAGTCGATTATGATTTTTACAGTTACTCCATATTGTATTATGTAGTTGTTATTTACAAATTCTTATTTGTATTATTTAATATACTGAATCATTAATACAGTATAAATAAAAAGTTAAAAGTAATGAAACTTAATTTTGCTGTCAAATTAAATATATATATATACTCTTAGCTTACTAGCTTTCAAATAAAATTGTATTGTATTGTGTTAAAGTGAAAAATCTTCGTGAATAATTTTACATTGATAAAAAGTAAAATATTAAAAAATTCAGTTTTCCTTTTTTTTGTGAATTTGAATCCTGGAAGACTGTACATTTAATATCTACTACTGAGATTATGTTTATTTGCGGTGCATACCTTAGAGATTATAATAAAAAAAAAATTTGATGCACGTGACTCGAACAAAAACGTTTACCTCCTAGTACCTGCACAAAATTCATCTAACTCTAATATATATTCTTCCAATATCGTCTGGCAAGCACGTTTCATTCGAGTCAAATGCACAAGTCTTACGAACTAACTGAGAGATCACGTTGTCAGGGCAAAATGACGAGCACTTTGCAAGATTCATCATTCATTTATACATTCATTTACACGCATTTTACTTATGCAAAGCTTACACGATAAAGTAATATAACTCAATTAATGTGAGAGAATCAGTTATATAATCATATCATACTTATTCCCTAAGTAAAATGCCTTTATTCGGGTGACTGATATTGGTTGATGCATTTATCAACTAAAGAGTAATAATAATATCAAATACTACTTAAAATGTCTCTAGTCGACAAGTCGAAAAAACGAGACTTTCAAAGTGTCCGTTTAAAATAAAAAAATATCACAATAGGCATACAATAAAAGCATTCCGAAGGTAAGTACTTGAAAAAAAAAAAATAATAATAATAAAATACGTATATAAAAGTCGCGTTAAAATTAACGGGGGGCTGTCGCACGCAAAAGCGCGAATAGAGTCTGCTCAGTCACTAGATTGGTTTTCTTCACTGTACAAATGATATAATAATTAGAAAAGAAAAGTAAAAAAGAAACGAAACCGCAAAAGGCTTATGAGTCTATGTATAGAAGGTTGAGAGTAATGAGTATACATTTTACACAAATTACTATCCTTCGGCGCGTCCTCGCTTTGCAGTTTAAACCGTTTTGCCCCTCCGAACAACGACATTAATAATCGCCGTCACCTATTTATATATATAAACCTATCGTTGAACCTCCGGACTAGATGCAACGATCGTCCTACACTCCGAGACTCCAAAAGTCCGTTGCACGCAACAAAACATCACCATCCTCTCTCGTCATTTAGAATTTCGGTCATTCTTATAAGCAGCTTAAAACACGCTTTGAGTATTTTTATTCGACAGTCAATCATTAGTAAATATTGCTTTATAATTCATCTTTTTTTTTCTCCCGTTTTTCTTCTTCTCTCCTTTCGCGAAACTTCTATTGTTCTCTTATTACTAATTTTACCATCCTTATCGTCGAATTGTTTGTTTCGTCATCAACTGGATCGAACTTTGATAGCTCGGTTATTCTGAAGCGATGTACAGAGAGTTAAGAGTTAGAGGACCTTCACGGAAGGTGTACGCAGAGAAAAACTTTATATATATATATATGTATACTCCGAAAATCGTCTGCGCGTTCGTGTGCTCTTATACGTGTATATAAAACCCAGTACTCGTCGGCGAGTACGCGAGAGAGTATATATAATATATATTTAAGCGAAGAAGAGGAGGCTGACAAGCCACCCAAGTATACAAACTTCTCTTTTGCGTATATGGAATCGTAAAATTAATAATCAAGAAACAATAGGCAGAGGAGTTTTCTTTCTTTCTCCCACGGTCTCGACGGTTGACCGATCGCGCGAATAATGAATTTTTCACGAGCAAGCAAGTATAACAGCTGCGACGATCAACAGTCGAAACGACGAAAATGCCTGTGTGCATTAATGCTGACGAACAAAGGCAGTGCGCGAATGATCATCTCTTTCTGGCACAGGATGCGACGTAATCTCTGCATCCCCGTACTTATTCGATACAGTCAGTTTTAAGTTGGCTATGAGACTCTATATAATAGCAGGAGTCGTGGTAGTAGTAGGAACCTACACCTAAATCTCGGAAGGGACACGCTGCTGCTGCTGACGCTCCTACTCCACTTACACGCTATACAACGGTATGCTTTGACACTTTTTTTCTTCCACCTTCGCCACTCTCCTCCTATCATTGTATATAGTACATGTATGTACCCGCGGCATCGTAGTGTAACTCTTATACAAAAAGGATAGTTGTTTTGATTTTCTCTTCGTTCGTATACGCCTCATCGGAGCGCGCAAATCTCTCTCTCATTCTCGTGTAGTAACTCGACGTACAGATTTAGACGGCGAGAGTACGACGAACCTACATATATGTGTGATGTATATATAATGCTCTTCTGAAGGTATCGAGAATGTGTGTGTATGTGTATGTATGAGTATGGCTGTGCGCGCGACGGCGACACAACACCTTGTGCTCAGGAAATAATAGTCGGGATTCGTGCTTTGTTTTCTTTTTTTACCAGTTCTCGAGGATTCTCTTCATCGATGATGATCGCTCGCATAGCGAAGTCAACGTGGCTTTGCCTAAAACAAAATTAAATTTAAAAAAAATGTCCATGTGCATATATATATATAAGAGTGGAACCCACTTTGTATCTTTAGTTATACAAAAAAACAAACAATAATCGCAATCAATAAATTTATATTATCTTCCCCCTCACGCACCTCTTCGTCGAGCACCGGCTGCTGCTGGCTCAGCGGGCCCGGTATTACCCCGGCGGGCGTGCCCGTCGGCGCCGGCTGCAGCACCGCCGCCTGCGCCGCCGGGTTGGCGATTACGGTGTTCTGCTTGACGAAGTGCTTGCCTGCGGCCTCCCCGCCTGTGACCTGCTGCTGCTGCTGCTGCTCGGCCCGCCTGAGGAACGCCGCGGCGACTTCCTTCTTCGGCGGCACGACGGGCTTGTTGGGCGGCACCGGTGGTGGCGCGCCCCGGACCACCGCCGCGGTCGAGGACGACACCGCTGGTGGCACCGCCGGCTTCTTCGCGCCGACGACGACGCTGCCGCCGCCGACTGCTGCTGCCACTGCTGCTGCTGGTGGTAGCGGGGGAGCTGCCGCTGTGGCGGGCGCCACGGGCGATGGTGCGACAGCCGCCGGCCGCTTGTGCAGCGCCTGTGGGAACGGAGAAGCAGAGGCGCCTGATGCTTGTGCGGTATATATATGATTGCGCGCGGAGATAAATTGAAAATGTTTCAAGGTGATTGATGATGATGGCCGTGATTGAATAATATATCTATCTGAGCGGGGAGCTTTTTTTGATTTTGCGATTGTGCGTGTATGTGTCGTTTCAGGCTGTTGCTTGAATGTTTATATATGTGCGTTAAGGAAGAGATGAAATGTTTTTTTTAACGTTACGACATATAATTACGCTGAGGAAAGTTATATACTTTTTACTATTATATGTTTATGACAGTGGATAAGCTTTGGAAAATATTATGTTATATCTTCGAACGTGATTAGATAATAAAGTTTTCATCGTTTTATCGTAAAGAAAATATTACACAGATATATCTTGGATTTAAACGTTAAAGTTTCGTTTGGATTTGTTAAGCATTTTCGTTGCGCAGCGCATAGCGATGAAAACTTTATATTCTGTTTTATTTTTTAATTGTGTATTTATACGTATAACATGATCAAATTTATTTTACGAAATGTGTTACTATACGTTTATTCAAATTCAGTATAAATATTATATATATTATAGTTCACTTGCAATGAATTTCTAATATAAGTCATGTAAAAATAAATATGATAACTGAAAATGAAAAGTGGTTATGTAGGGCTACTGGCGAAGAATACCACTTAAAAAAAAATTCAACGCGTCTATCAACAGTACCTCTAGGGTGACGTGGAAAACTGTTGAATATGTATAACATATGTTTATAGTTACGTAATTTATTAATATAACAACATATAAGATTCATGGAATAGAAGATTATGCATCTAGGGAGTAAAGTGCCCGCTAGCCCTCGCTTCGGAGCAGCAACTCCGCTCATTACTCCTGAGTGCAATATATAATGCCCAAACGAAAATTTGTGCTTAATTTGTTAACATATTAAAACATATAACATAAGTGGAAACTTTTTTAAATTTGATATTTATTATAATATTATTAAAATATCAGTATCATTTTTGTTGTCATTGTTATATTTTTTAACTCTCATTTATAAAGAATACTATATTTTTGTATTTTAGTTACAGAAGTTTTCCATCAATTTTTCTTATATTCTTTCTCGGTGTAATTTCATGTAAAGATGACCTTAGTTATTTAAACCTAAGTATGCAGAGTGTATTTACATTTATATGTGATTATATATATATGAAAAATTGAGCTCTGACTATTTACACATGAACGTGTCTTGTATATGAAATGTACTTGAGTGTAAATTTACATGAGTCATATATATATGAAGAAAATGAATAAAAAGGTTTATAAAGTAAAAAATCAAAATAAATCCCTCGATGAGAGCAAACCAAAGTGCCAGTGCTTCCAATTCTCCTCGTCCGTAAGACACAGATCTCTTCGACGACAATTGGCATTGAATAATAGACGGTCGAGGCGCACCAAACCAAAAAGCGTTGCGAGATGGAAAGAGATTAATTGAAAGAAGTAGTTGTGCGTTGAAAGTATAATATAATAAAAGCTACACAATAGTATACGGCTGTTAATTTGCGAGGTATAGAGGAGATTTCATCCACAGATGCAATCCAATTTTTCCTTGACGAAACGGAGCCTCCGGCGGCGGTGCGAAGAGAAATCAAAGTTCCATTATAATTATATGTGCGCAGAGAAAAAAATTTGCTCTATTGAAGTTTAAGAAAATAAAATGAGTATAATGCTGACAGGCAGTGCAATTGATATACATCGTTCGTGAAAAAAACAGTGAAACGTTATATATACTTAATTGAGATAGCAAATTTTTTCCGACGCTATTCATTCGCGGATTTGTTGAAAATAAAGGAAAGTTGTACAGGGTAAACATCAAAAATAAAGCTCACAAGTGAGTTGTATATGTCAGTTTAATAAAGGATTCAATTGATATACATTTCAAAATAATAATAATAATAATAATAATAATCATAATAATAATAATAGTGTACACAAAGTAAAACAGCATAATAAAACGTGTCTATGTGTGTAAAGTATAAGGTGTGCCTTAAAGAAATAATTCGCGTGCTCGTATATATATATAATCTTTATATAAAAAATTCGAGGCTCGATGTATTCGGAATTCGGCGCAGTGCTATTACAACCAAAAATAATTGTGAACACGACAATAATTTTCATTAGCACGCCAATGTACAAAGGAAAGAAAAGATTTTTTTTATATATATATAATATACACATAGAAAAAATGCTCGTGTGTAGGTGATGTCGCGAGTGCTGCTACAAATCAACGTAAAATCGATTGTCTCGCCTCGACGAAAGAAGAGCGCGCGTAATACACATATCGGAGTAGAGGAAAAAATAAAGTAATCGACTCATGCACAGAGCGCGGAGAGAGAAAGAGTGACGTTGTAAGGTTAACAAGTGCTCGAGAGTGTATGTATATATATAGTGTGCACATAGGGCGCGCAGGGAGAAGGAAGAGGAGGAGAGCACAGAGTCGAGAGAGAGAGATAAGTGTTTACGCTCGAGGGGCAGCGAGAGAGAGAAAGAGTGCCTCGAAAAGAAAAATATCGTTTCTTTTTTTTCGTCTCTCCGTCGTCCGGCCGAAGTGAATTGTTCCTGAAGATTGGTTTGCTAGGTACTCTTTCTTTGTAGAATTAAAATCGATTGTTAAAAAATGACTATAGATATAAGTGTACGATCGTTAAAAGAGAATCTTCAGGACTAGCTCACTCTCGAAATGACCATTTTGTACATTTTCAATATCACCCTTTTGACTGTTGTGAATTTTAATTCTTATTCGTTCATACAACGTTAAAAGTGTATATATTCGTATATAGTTTTTATCGAATTTCTCGGTAATTAAAAATATTCATTTATCATCTTTAGAAATAGGGAAAGTTAACTTTTCACTGTTCCTATAAATATATAGTTCGGTGTAACCTATTAAAAAATTAGCCTACGAGACTAGACGCATCTAAAGTTGAAATCACTTTAGCCTATATAGAAATATATATTAGCGCGCGAGGACAAATTTAATAAATAAAAGCCCTTTAGCGGTAGGGGTACAGCAAATTACTTTTAAAAAGTTTTAAATCACTGCCACTCGCCATGTGAGACACGGATAAAATTTTATCTACATATTTTTATATAAAAATTTATTTATAAATTTGGAATCATTCGTGATCATTATAATGCAAATTAATGATAATATCTAATGTTTCGTAAATTATCACTGACAGTTTTTAAAATACTGCAAATACAGAATTCATATAAGAATCATAAAGCTTTCCTCAGGAGTTCTAAATTATTAAAAAAGATTTTTTTTGGGAATCTTATAGTATTTATAATATTAAGTTATAATTTTAGTTTTTTTTTTTTTTTTTTTTAATAAAATAATTTAAAATAATTGACTTATTATGTTTAAGTGCAATATAGAGTATTTTTTTAGTCTATAAAGTATTAAAATAGCTTATCGTTTCATAAAACAATAGAAACTTCCTAGCAAGATAAATAAACCCTACCAAACTATATCATCATTTCAATAATATTGAAAACTCTACGAAAATTTCTCTATCGACTACATACTTCTTCAATTACAAACGAAATACTCTCTACGAATTCTGGTAACGTTGAAAATAAATAATGTAAGAGTGTATATGTACGCGTTATATACTTATTGTACCGCAAATCTTAGATACTGCGCACAGAACCGCCTTTTTTCTTTCTCGAGTCGCAAGGGAAAAGAGCGCTACGTGCCTTGAAAGCACCGCAATGATGTATTCTAGCGTGTTGTTATTTTTATATGTACTCATTGTAAAAAATTATCAAGGAAGTAATATTTCTTATTTTTTTTAACGATTGTTAACATTTTTGTTGCACAATCACGAACCTAAATAACGAATTTAAAGTCGTTTCGCAATCGGAAATTCGGTATAGAATCACTTTTGTCTTCGCGTTTCACGCAATTTCAGTTGATTTTTTTTTCAAACACAAATATTGGAGAATTTTTGCTAAATTCCAAGTGACAAGTTATCAACATTTACTATTTACAATTTTAAGTCATTCTAATTTTCCGCAACGTTAAGTCTTAATTTTTTAAAACATTTAGAATATATTTCATGAAAAGTTTCATAAAAACTTATTATTTTTATATTCAGAGGATATAAAACTTCACAATATTAAAAAGCATTTAGCAGAAGATCTAAAAAAGTGATAAAAATCTAAAATAAATTTGCTGCGCAATTTTAAAGCATTGTTTTTTTTCATGATTCTTAGGCGCATCTGTGTAGCAATATTGATGGTAAGAAATTGAAATAAGCAATAGCGAGGATAAAAATCTGGTAAGCTAGGCGGCCATTGTATACCTCGACCCCAAAGTTTCGGGTACCCCAGCCCTATCAGTCGATAGCCGTGTAATTTGAAGATCGATTTGAAGACTTTCCGGGTGCAATGCGACGACGCTACACCATCCTGCGTGAAGAAGAAAGCTTTAAACCCATCCTCCTTCTTTTTCACTTTTTTTTCGTAAACAGAACGAAGCGTCTAAAAAATGCTCACTATCTTCGTCACTACCAGGCTAGTTTGGCTAGTTAGCGGCTACGTCTAGTACAATTAATCACAGCACGATATTTTTCAAAATTTTCAAAAAATATCATCGTCCGTCGCTCTGAAATCTCCCCCAACTATCGTATTGTCAAAAATGAAGAAAACGAATACGAATTAAGTAAATGAAAAGAAAGATTCTCCAATATTCGCGTTTGAGAAAAAAAAAAGAGAACAAACACGCCTCCGCACTCGCCGGTGTCTGTGTGTGGTGCTCATATCAGCGTCGAGTGGCTAGGATAATGTGGATAGGTTACCTGTGCGGCGACAACGGCTGGGTCTTGCGAGCTGGCGACGGCACCGTCGACTGCGGTGGCGACGCACGGCGCTGCGCCCGTGCCGAAAACAACACCGCGCAGAGCCTGTCCCGGCGTCACGGATCTGGCTATGCCTGTAGCTAGAGTAACAAAGTTAAGTTAGGATTAATATTGATAATTCATAATACACCTATACGTTTCTAGGGATAGATTGTTACGTAATTGGAACGTGTACATACTTGGTCCACTGACAGGCACACTAGAGACTGTAGCAGTGGGCTGCACAAC
>JAPYZP010003546.1:0-11393 GCA_030522985.1 Torymus sinensis | reverse complement strand
TTATTATAAATTATTAACTATTATTATTAATTATTATTATAAATTATTAACTATTATTATTAATTATTATTATAAATTATTAACTATTATTATTAATTACTATAGTTATTATTAAATATTAAATAGAAGCGCACAGATACAATCATAAAATAAGTCGTATAACACGATTTATTGTAATTGATAATTAGAACAGTAACAAATGCGCGGCTGTAGAAACCACAAACTTCCGAGCCGTATCGCGTAAGGAAAGAACGAGAGAAGAGTAGTGGGGGAAGTCGCGCGGCTGTAGAAACCACAATCCACTACCTCCCGTGGTAGTGGCCGGTCTCACAGGAAATTTATAAACGTTACAGTATAACTGGATATCAACTACAATTAACTAATACGCGATTACCAACTGATCGAACTTTATGAATAAATATATATTAAAACACTCTTTAAAATTATGAAACGCGAACAAATGATTTTCAAATATATAATTTATGATAATTAAAGATTGTTACCTTGTCGTACGTCGCTGATCCTCTCGTGTATTGGAATAATGTATATTAATTGGATTCGGTTTTGGTGGCAATCGAAATGAAATGTTTGATTAAGGATTTTTTCTTTTAATTCCTTCTTTTTATTTTTCCTTTTAAATGCAGTCCAATAATCCCAGGTAATAATCTTATATTTAACAATATTCACGCATAAGATACAATATTCTCACACTTGATATTATGTTATAAGACTTACAAAAATTACTGAGGAACAATAAGATTCCCGATAAAAATTGATCGACTGTCTTAGACGGCTAATTAATCTTGACTGTCGTGGCAACGAATTTTCGCAGCCTGCACACCTGGATCCGCGAAAATTCCCTCCCACTACAGTTGTTCGCTGTCTCTCTCGCTCCCGTAGCTTCTTTCGGCGCAGGTACGGCAGGGAGCGCGAGAGGTGGCCGGGAGGTGCTGCCACTACTCAACGCCTGTTATCCTCGTGTCGTATGCACTTCTCGCGGCTGTTGCACTGATCATCGCGCGATTCCGTTTCCCAATATTTCCTTTGCGCAATATAAGTAGCATTTTAGTTTGACATTAATTTATCGTTATAACTAGATAAAAATGAAATAAATTAAAAATATTTAATAATATTAAAGGGGAACGTAACATCACCCTCTACTTGTTTTGCTTGCCGCCCCGGCAAGTAGTGTAAATATGGAGTTACAAAATTTTGGCGCGACATAGGTGATTGGCATGTTGGAACTGAAAGATATTTTGATTATAAGAGGTCCCTGCCATTTCCGCTGTTGTAGTCATTCTTCTATCCATAGTTTCATGTTGATAAAGGTTCCAAAGGTCGGGTGGGGAAATTTTCGCTGATGTGGAGAACAAGAACGAGGAGCTGGGCTAGCGAGAATACTGGTAGTGCTTTTAGAGATTTTAGAGATCGATCGCATTAGAGAGAAATTGTAAACGTATCGTGCTTCGTTACGCCTTTTCAAATCGCCAGATATACGTGTCCTCT
This sequence comes from Torymus sinensis, assembly GCA_030522985.1. Taxonomy (NCBI): domain Eukaryota; kingdom Metazoa; phylum Arthropoda; class Insecta; order Hymenoptera; family Torymidae; genus Torymus; species Torymus sinensis. Next base: position 9,887 of record JAPYZP010003546.1, on the reverse strand, counting down.
ACAATCGATATCTCTTGGACGGCGGATGGTATTCAGAAGAATAAGGCTTATCCGTAGCTAACCCCGACCGGGATCTCAGTCTATTTTGGGATTGGAGAAATAATCGTCCTTCCAAATATTGGTTGGCCACCCAGCAGCCTCCAGGTATGAAGAGGATCCTCCTGTATTGGTAATCTCGAGGGTCTATAGCGGGGCTCGAACAACCCTGGCCCCGAGGCGAGATTATGCCATGTTCATTAAATCGAGGCCATTCTGGGCAAAGCGTCTTTAAGTACTCACTAGCTCCTTTGGCCGCCTCTTCTCTTCCGTAGGTAGCGCAGATGGAAAGGATTCCCGCTGCTTCTTGGATAGATAGGGGTTTTTGTAAATTCCCATAGGTCCTGAGGGCATTCTCAATAACTTCTATTCCTTGGTCCACATAACACAGATCGGTTATTTCTTTGGGGGCATTTAATGACACGCAAAGGATCTCAAGAGAGGTAGCGGCCATTTCCTTAAACAAAAATTGACGTGATTAGCTTAACTGCACCGATTAGTATATGTAGGTGTATTTGCGAGGGAAGTGGAATATACACTAGGGAAAAGTCTTCCAGTAAAAGTGAGGATGTTAGTATTTAGTTAACATTTAGTCCTAAGAGGTCGTCCATTGCAAAGGTCCCGGCAGATGTTATGGCACGTTGCCGGTTTGCAGGTCTGTTCATGTAAAATGTAATTCATGCTGTCGATTTCTAATCCGCATGTAGAATGCGTGATCTTCACGACATACATCGTACGGGCATACTGACGTTGCGCAGGTATGGCGCGATATCGCATGTCGCTTTGTTGAAGCGCTCGCCGAGCGAACTCTTCCAGGTGATATTTGACAAATCCATGAGATAATCGATCCTGACTATTGCGAATGGAATGGCAATATTCCATTATACCAAATTTGGCGAAGTGATTGAAAAATAACTCCTCCTGTTCCTGCTCAATCACGGCCGGGTCCTTATCTTCTTTGATCTTTGACCAAGGTATTTGGCAGAAGAGGCGAGTTTTCTCCGGTAATTCCGAGGCCTCCGGCGAGTGTGGACGCGTTCGCAAACGAAAGCGTCAAAACAACATGGACTTGCTACATTGGCCGCGATGAAAGGCTCCTGGACACGTGTTCGCTGGTCGGTTTGATGTCTAATGAGTTTTCTAGTAACCATCGATCTTTGTATTGTTCGGCTACTTCCGCATCCTGTTTGGTTTTAAAAACGAGTTTGGCTGTTTGAGTGGTGAGGTTTTATGCTATTACTTGTACCGTGATCATAGGTCCGGCCTGCTTGAACCAAGTGATAAATCCGTCAAGTCCGAGGTCCTTATTAAAGGTCACGATGATGTCCGAGGGGTCAGTGGTCAAGGAGGATATGCTGAGCTGAAAGGGAAAGGTTAAAGGTTAGTCGATCTCAGCCAGTTGGGGCGAAAGGGCGGGTTGTATTAAGGCTGGGGTGGATACTGAGCGGTTGGGAACAGCCTGGATAGCTACATAGGTTAACGGAGTTTCTATAGTTGCTGTGTCTCTTTTTTCAATATATCGCGATGGGAGTTGGGGTAGTTTCCTTATTGTCCTTTTATATATGAAAAACGAGATTGCACCAAGTATAATCGTTACGCCCTGGAAAGTTATCCCTCCATACATTAGATGTTGAGTGAACGAGGTGTCTCTTCTATGTTCCCCTATCTCTTTTATACGGGAGACAATATTCGTGAGTCGTCCGTCCATGGTGTAAAAACTATATCCGGTAGTGATTGTCCTGTTTCTAAAGGGGTGGACTCATCCATTTGTTACCATATATCTAGATCTATGACTGTAACGTTTAGGCCTACATCTGGATCGTAGATATATTGAGCCTTGGCGGCACTGATCTTGGTTATTAGGTAGTTCTACCGTGTGGGTCCTGGCGGAACAACCACTGGCCAATCGCAATAGGCCTGTTCCCTTCATAGTCGGAGTAGATCTCCCCTGGGCATGTGATTCGGACTGTCTCTTCTTTGATTATGGAGTACAGCCAACTGTCAGTTAACTCCAAGTAACGCCATTGGGTCGAAGAGGATGAGGAAGAGGATCATTATATCACATGACCTGAGGACATCAGGATGTGGGGGTTGAGTAAAAGTTCTACCTCGCATTCTTTTCGATCGGAGATGGTAAATAAAGGGCCCTTACGAGGGCAAATGCGTCCATAATGAGTAGGGGTACATTCTCGTAGATGCTGTTCGGTGAGTTTTAAATACACTTGTAAATCTCTTTTAACGGCTAGATAGGGGAAGCACGGTGAGATATGGGCAACACCGAAACTTTAGTTTTTCAATGCCTGAGGAATCCTTACGGGATGAAGTTTGTACAGTTCGTAAGTTGATCTCTCCGTGAGGGGTATGGTTAAACTTATTAACACTCTTTCTTCATGGAAAGTGGCATCCAGCGTTGCGATCCTTGCAATTTCCTCAGGTGGCAGATGGTGCAATGGCATAGGTAATATTATATTTTCTCCCGTTTGTTAAATATCTACAGCGATTTGGTGGAGTATATCGTGTCGCAAAAGCCTAGGATGTAATTTCCTCTCAATCAGCGTATTGAGGATTGTTAGGATTTCCCTATTACAATGTATCAGATGGTCTAACTTTGTTTCCATTTGCCGGGAAAATGTAGAAAGTTCCCATGCTAGACGATTCTCGTTAGCTTCGGCCAGAATTAAGTTTACTATTCAGAGTTTCACCCATCTTCTTCATAGTCTCTCGATGCAAGGTTGTGATGTTATAAAGATCTTCGAGGTTGTCTGAGAGAAGATGAGTCTTTTCAACCAAGAGTTTCACGAGTTTCCTTTGATCCCTAAACAGCTGGTCGATGTTCTTGTTAATGGCATCTGCGTCGTCAGTTGTGATGAGACCGAACAAACGTTTGCTTACACTTCCTATGATCCCGAGAGGGGCCATTCTACGCGCTCGGATATTTTTAACTGATGATGGATCATCTATAGGCTGAGTGTCCATGTAAATAGCCGCCTGTTTGATATCTCCATGTATATGACCAAGGGTTTTAAATTTCACCTCCATGAGATCTTTATTTAGAGCGGCATTACAATGGTCGGTGCCTAGGTGAGTTATGCATTGGGTCAACTGTTCATTGTATGTTCGTGTAGCACCGAGCTCCTTATGGAAAGCATGCAGATCTAGATTGATAATGACCTTAGAATTTCCCCTCTGGACTCGAATTGATGGTAACTTTTCATAATAAATTCCGGGATTGGAGTTATTTCGTAATGAGTCGGCGACGTCGGTCTTGCTCGTGGAATCGTGATAAGGAGTGTTATCATTCCAATATAAACTGCAAGCATCTGAAATCAGATACAGGAGTTTGTGATGAAAATTTTCTTTGCTATTGTCACCCCCTTATTGTTTTACTTGTCGCCCCGACAAGAGAATATACAGTGTATTAGTTAGTATCACTATCGGAGGAAGGGACGATTTTTAATTTATCAGTGAGTTTTCGGATTGTTTTACCGTTTGGCAATTCTAACAGTACGTTGTTTCTACCTAGTATTGCTGTGATGTTTAGAGTTTTCTTATAATAACTATCAAATTTCGAAGTGCACGGTTCTACTTTTACCCAAGCGTAACTGCCAACAGACCCCTTCAGAGGTTTCACCTGTCGATCATATCGTTCTTTGGATTTTTGTTTCACTTGTATTTGGTTATCGGCCGCGTGGATCTTCATTTCATCTAGTCTGGTAATCAGGTCCTGCAAATACAAATTGTAGATCCTCAATTGTTCTGCTGCTGGCATTCGGGTAGAGAACCTCGCTAGTCGGCCGTAGACTAGCTCGAATGGGGTGAAATTTGTGCTTGTGTGGATACTGGTGCTATAGGTGAAAGTGGCGAAGGGAGCCAAATTATCCCAACCGTCATATTTCTCAGAATAAGTCCTAACAAAGTCCAGCAGAGGGGCATGACTACGTTCCAAAGATCAATTAGTTTGGGGGTGGTAAGCTGAAGTCGTGAGGTGGTGGATCCGGAATAATCGTAAGAGTCCCTCAACAATTTCAGAGAGAAAACTGGTTCCTCTGTCGGATAGGATGGCCCTCAGTGCTCTAAATTGGCATATGAGATGTCTAGCTAGGGCGTCCGCAATGTTACAGGCTTTCAGGTTGGGTATAGGTATGGCAATGAGATATTTTGTAAGGTTACATTGCATAGCCAGCACGTGGCAATTTCCTCTGGGGGTAGTTCGTAATTTTCCCACGGTGTCTATGGAAACTTTATCCAATGCTTCGATAGGGGTATCGGTGATAATCATTGGCTCTCGCACCCTAATTCTTTCGCTCTTCTTTTCCTGACATTGCGGGCAACGTCTAACGAAATCAAGGACATTATTTCGCATGTAGGGCCAGTAGTACCTTTCGCGAATTTTCCTATACGTTTGGTTTATTCCCTTATGTCCTCCGATGAAACTATCGTGAAGGGTCACGATAATCGATTTTCGTTCTTCTGGCTTCGGTAGTTCGACTTGTCCGTAGCATACAGTAACGTCGATATGCGTCCCACTAAAGGTAGTGGTTAATTCATCAATTAAGCAACCGGGGTCAAATTCATCGATGAGATCACTACGGCGAGCTGTACGGAAACTAGCGAGATTCTTTCTCAAGAGTACTCTGCGGAGGCGTTGGATCGTACGCTTAATGACAGTCCAGCGGGACCGGAATGTCTCTCTTTGACCACACAGGAGAATACGTTATGATTTTTAAAGGGAGTGGTGAATACTTGACCCATTTGTGGTTTCCGGGTCTTCCAGCCTTTTGGGTCGATAGCTCCAATTTCTGTTAACAAAAGCACCACGGTATCGCCAGACATTGTCGCGAAGAAGTAACATTATTCTTCAGTACAAGTGATTTGGGTCGACTGTCTTGGGTAGAACTTGAATCCGATACTTCCATTGGCGGGTCGGTTGACGGGGGTTGGATCTTGTATTGGTTTAAAAGGTCGAATTGCTGGTACATAGAAAAAAATAATCCTAAAGCTTCTTCAGAGGGCTGATCGAACTTTAAGTTGATCGGCGAGTCATTCTTTGTTCGTTCACTTTCCTCACGGATTTCTTCCAAATTTGAAAAATGAACAGATCGAGGCTTGGGTGCTTGACTCCAGGAGTGCTCTTGGCTCTTGGCCAATGGAGTGGTGGGTTCCACTGAATGCAATCGAGAGGTGGTGGGTTTATTGCCATTCTCCAGGGCAATTGATTCCTCACCCGACTCATCCGAATTCTGTTGACTACACTCATTGAGAGTTCGTCGCACTAAATTCTGAATTCTCCTGGCCATGACAGATTTATCCTTGGTTAGAGGGTTTATAGGGTCCATATAATCCAAGAGGGATTGTAGTTATTCATCTACCTTATCACCGTCAGAGAAATGTGTGGGACAGTTAATAATTTCCTCTTCCTCTTCACGTGCTGCAAGTGATTTCTCTTGGTGCAGACGGATGCTCTCCTCGAAGCGATAAAAGGATTTTTTCAGCTCTTCCTGGGTAAGAGCGGTATGGGGATTTTCATCCTCTCGATCCGTTTCGCTTACCGGAATAGCTGATATTTCAACTTCGGATAGGCTGGAATCGCTTGAATCGTCGGTATGGGCCTCGTCTTTTTCTTTTTCGGGAAGAGGGTTGCCCTCCTCTACCGAAAAAGAAGTATCATCGATTCTTAACCCGCTATAACGGGGATTGTATATAGGAGGTCGATCTTCGGTTTCAGAGTCTTTTGTCTCAATTCTCGTTGATGATAAAAGATCGTGTTGTCGGAATAGGGGTATTGGGTGGGCCTGTATGGGCTCGCCTCTGGTTGGAGTCATCCTTGGTTCGAATGATGGCGTCAGGTTGCACTATAATGGGTCTTTTGGAGTCATCAGATTCTTGTTTTGAAATGAGGTCTCCTCTAGGAGTGGGAACTTTACTCGTGTCATTTGCCTTGAGTTTTTCCCTGGTGCATTGGGCTATGGTGCTATGGTTTAAGGTGGGAGCCACTTTATTGGTTTTAGATCCAATAGGTCTTCCCAGCTTTTTGGGATTGTTGTGAGTAGGACGTTTTGGAACCGAAAGTAATCGAGACCTTGTTCGCTGCCCGCTAGTATTGGTTGGGGCCGGGTCTTTTTGGGATTTACCCCTGGACCTTGTACCTTAAGCTTTCCTGGGGCTGTTGACGAAGGTTTTCTTTCCTTGAGGACTAGGATTTTTTTCCCTGGCAGGAGACGGTTGATATCTTCCTCTGTTGGTTCTTCCACCGGATTTCGGGAAAGGGCGTCAGCGTTACAATTAAGTTTACCTGGCTTATATTTAAAGGTATATTCATACCCAGTGAATTTAAACATCCACCGCATAAGCCTTTGTCCAGGGTCTTTCCTACTGTGCATCCAGTTCAGAGGTTCGTGATCCGAAACTAAGGTAAATTTTCGACCTAATAAGTAGGGTCGGAAGTGGTTTAGGGCGTATAATATGGCTAGACATTCCTTCTCGTTCGTGCTGTAATTCTTTTTGGCCTTATTAAAAGTTCTTGACAGATATGAAACCGGGTGGTCCTCCTCTTCTTGAATCTGACTTAGCACGGCTCCGATGGCTTCAATAGACGGATCCGTTTTCAGAATAAAAGATTTCAAAAAATCAGGCAGGATCGAAATTGGCCGGCTGCATAATCGTTCCTTAAGGATACCGAACGCTTCTTCCTGTTTTTCTCCCCAGTTGAACTCTACGCCCTTTTGGGTAAGATCATACAGGGGTTTAGCTATCTTTGAGTAATCCTTGATAAAGCGCCTATAAAAACCTGTAAGGCCGAGAATTCTCTTATGTTTCGTACTCCTTTCGGGCATGGAAATTCTTTAACGGCTTTCACCTTTCCGGGGTCGGGTTCGACTCCGCGCTCACTTATTATGTGTCCTAGGAACGCTACTTCTTTTCGGAGAAAATGGACTTTATCGGGTTGTAGATCCAGGTTGGTCTGAGCGAGGCGGGAGAAGAATTGTTTTACCCTTTTATCATGCTCGGAAAAAGTATTGGCATGAATGATCACATCATCCATGTAAACCAGGGTTTCTTTGCAATCTAGTCCTCTCTTTATTTGATCCATTCTTTAGTCCCATGGGGATTCGTTTGTACTCATAATGTCCTCCCGGGGTCGAAAATTCCGTTTTCCATTGATCTTCCGGGGCCATTCTGATTTGATGGAATCCTGAGACCAGATCAAAAACTGAAAAATGCATGGCACCTCCTAACTGGCCTAAATATCCATGATTTTGGAAGGGGATATGCATCTCCGATCGTTCTTTGATTAAGATCTCGAAAGTCAACTACCATTCTCCAGCGCGGGTTGCCTTGAGAATCTGGTTTCTTGGGAACGATCCAAATAGGTGAGTTACTGGGACTACTTGAGGGTGCGATAATCCCAGCTCTAAGTTTTCCCGGGATGTCCTTTTCAATAAACTCTTTGTGCATCACAGGGTGTCGATACTGTTTCGCATTTACAGGCATATTTTTCTCTAAAGGAATGTGATGTGCGAGTGCGTTGGTACAAGGTAACGGGTCTCCTGGTAACAGGAACACATCGGGGAAATCCTCTAATAGCTTGTTTATATGCGTCTTCTTTTCCTCGTTAAGATGGCTGACGTCAATAAGCTCTTTTAAACGTGAGATACGGGTTCCTTTATCGGTGATTGGGTTATCTGCGGCCACTGGAATATCTTCTTCTGATCCGGGTTCGAAGTCTACTGATGCATATTCCAATGGTATGAGTTCTTTTGCATCTACTTCAAATGAAACGTCCTCATCCCTGGTGTTAATAGCCATGACATAACATCCTCCGTCCTCTTGAACCTTAACTATGCCTTCACCGAGGTACACGTCATCATATCCGAGATCAATGCGAGGCAGGTATCCTTCTTCTTGGGATTGGTTTATTATGTTTATTTTCACTACCTGTCGGGTTGTACGTGGGATGGTATACATCACCCTAGCAGGCGATTCTGGCGAACCATCCCTTAAATCGGGTGCATCAAGTTCTTCTACACGACCAGCACCCACAATGACCGAAACACCGCCAATGCTCTGCCCTGAGTGAGGATCAATAAATGGAAGGGGATGCATGACGTCCTCACTAATCATAAGAGCGTTGTAATAATACGATATGACTGTATGTTCCCGTTTTAAATAATCTCGTCCGAGTATTCCGTCTTGTCCACTTGGGAAGTCATCTTTCACTACAACGAAAGTGACTGGGCGATCCCTGAGATGTAACGTCGTTGTAGCGTAGGTGTCGTTCGAATGATCGCTTATTCCGGTCAGAGGGACTGCCTGATCAGTGTCCACCAAAACATCCGAATGCAAGGCTCCGATTTAAATGATATTAACCGCAGCTCCATTATCAATCATGAATAAAAGCCACGGCAGTTGTCCCTCCGGAACTCGTAATCACACAACCGTTGCGTCATCTTCTCGTCCTTCGGTTCCCTCAGCCGGCCCACAGAAAGCAATCCTGTGCGCTGGTCGTTAGTACATAAACTCTGCTGGGCGTTGGGTTTGGCTGAGCATTGCTCATTGATGCAATCGGCTGGCTCGCCTCCTGGGTTTCGGGGCGAGCCTCCTTTCAGTTTAAATGACCGGTCTGGTTAGATTGGTTAACTGAGTCATTGATTAGGGGCATAGGGTATCGGGGGTGTGGTTCTAGCGGGGGCCCAGCGGGATAATATAATCTTGGGTCCCTCGGATCGAACTCTCTACGGTCCCTCGGTGGAAATTTTGAATTCTGATAGCCTCGTTGGTATTGGGATGGTGCAAAACGGGACTTCGCATTGTACGTTCCCTGTGGTCCTTGATAATTGTTTGTTCCTTGGTAATTGTTATTACGAGGATATGCTCTATCTACCTGTGCATTCATTTCTCCTTGGTATCTACCGCACTGTTCCCCGTGGTTGAGGACGGTGTATTCAAGAAATGGTGGCTCAGCTGCTGGTTCAGGATTGCCACCCGGCTCATTGTAGTATACATTTGGGCCTGGGGATTGGTTTTCCGGTTGATCCATTTATCCTACAAATGCGGGCTGCGATGACTGCTGATTCCAACCGTCAGACGAACGGTGAGGATGGTGTGTATTGTATTGAGTCAGAGGAGGGGGATGATGGTCATAATATCGAGGGTTGTTCCTTGAGACATTGGCCGATAGTTCATCATCTTCATAACGGTGCGAATGGTAATGACTCGATCTTGATTCAGGCAGTATTTTTGACCGGATTCTTGATTCGATTCTAACGGCTTCCTTGAATGCAGCATCCAAGTCGGCAGGATGGGTTGCATCGATTGCAGTGCTGAGATGGCTGGGTAGGCCTTTGATAAAAATATCTATAGTGGTTCCCTTTATTGGAACCATCATCTCATCCGAGTAGTCTGCACCCTTATCTTCTCTAAGGGAGTTTCCTGCTACCATGAGTAAGATATTTAATCTATCTCTGAAATCACCGACCGTTTCGCCCTGTTTCATGCCAAGGTCGTTTAATTGGGCATAATAATAGGTAAAGGTTTTCCCGGGAGCAAATCGTTGTTTCAAATGCCGAACAAGATCATCCACGGAGTTAAAAGCTACTCTATATCGTCGCCTCCGAATAGAAAGGCGTTATCTGGGAATCCGCTCGTAAAAGGCGTTAACTCAGAATCCGCTCGTAGAAGGCGTTATCTCGGAGTCAGCTCGTAAAAGGCGTTAACTCAGAATCCGCTCGTAGAAGGCATTATCTCGGAGCCCACTCGTAGAAGGCGTTATCTCGCACACAAATTTTTCTGGCTCAAATTTAAGTTGGCAGCACTGCCTATATAGATGCGCGATTATTATAAATATATCTATA
>JAPYZP010003545.1:0-11394 GCA_030522985.1 Torymus sinensis | reverse complement strand
GAAAAAATAATTTGACTCAACTAAATACTAAATAATTTGACGATTTTATTGACTCAATCACGCGTTACTTTGAGTCAATCAAATTTTTTTCTCAGTGCACAGCTTTAAACTCTTTCGCGGAAATCCAACTATCCAACGTATCTCCAGACCTTGCATTCCCCGACGCGAGCCGCCGCTTCTTCGAATCAAGCATATATACAGCAAAATGGAAAAACATAAGCCCGAGTATCTCGATCTCGCTATCTCGCATCATTATATCCGTGCGCGCAGCCCGTTACGACACCAACGCGCGAGATGTATACATGTTCTGGTTCCCTCCCTCGTGACCGCTTCTTGTTGCTCGCTCGACCGTTTCATCTTCGGTACTTATACATATATCTGCGCCAGACACGTCACGTACTTACATTAATGCCCACGATGCTATTGTTCGTTAGAACGAATCCATGATGGCCAACGGGGGGAGGGAGAAAGGTTTTTTTTATCTAGAGAGTGTGTATTATTCGTTATCCTATACGCCCGGGCGTCAGGTAGCGCGCAGATGGATATCTTTTTTGCGGCGCGCTACCGAGTGGGCTATACCTTTTTTCCTCTGGCCATTAGGTGCGCGATTGGACGGATCTACCGGCTATCTGTTTTTGCTGCGGGGAGGCGTTTTGTCATTGAAGCATTGAGGACGGATTTTCGATTAGTGTTAAGAGAACGGCGATTCGATACTTTGCCGTTGGAGGTTCGAAGTGAATACTGAGGCTGGCTTATGTATTGTCGCTGGAATGTATTGTTTTGTTGTACGTTAATATTCGGTAAAAAGGCAACGTTGCCGAGTCAGTCATTGTTTTATGCAGTTGCCATGTATTTTCATAATAAATTACTACAATATATAGTATAAGTCAACTTTCTGACAAAGAAATGTATTTTATGAAATTGAAATTTCAATTAGAATCAAAAAGAATATTCTTATATACATTTAGGTAATTAGATCGGACATATAATCTAGTAATATTGGAAATATATATACTTATTAGACCATTTAATTTTGAGGATAATTTCAGTATTCAATAAAATTGATAAGAAAATCAGGTATCCTATATTTACTCTTTGACATGCATAGATTAATTTTAACTAATTAATTAACGATAATACTGACTAATTAATACAATTCATTTCTTGTTGTCAAATGTTTGTAAACAGATTTTAACGTATCACGTATTTGCAGATATGTTAATTGATAAATGGTAAACAATAGCTTATTATCAATTTGATAATATACCGTTTATCCGTTATTGCAAAATAAGCTTGGGAAAAGTATATGAAACAGGAGTTTAGCTTGAACAAAGTTTTAGTCTGTTGAAAAAAAATTAAAAAAATAGAATTTTTCGTCATTAGGGTCAACGTGAAATTAAAGTCACGGCCGAGCAGCGATCGTTACGTATATGAAGATCGGCCAAGCCGGTCAAACTGTCGCGCGATTATATGAGGGTGTGAAAGTTTACGTCCGAGTGGTAAACATAATTTTTTTAATATACTATGCAATAAAATTCGTTGTTAGGTCCCGGGTCCGTCTGTAATGATAAATTTCACGGCATATAGTATACAAAAATAACGTAATAATTATAGTGTAACAACTAGTAACAATAGTATGAGAAAAAAGAGCATTATTCCATTTTGACGCAAAATTCATAGTATAATTTAGATAAGAACATTTTACGCATTTTAAATAATCGTAATTAGTGGAATAAAGAACAAAGTAATTCGTGACGTCAACACATTATTTAATTGAGCTATTAAAAGTTATTTAAATGTGGATATAAATTCCATAACTCTATTAGCTTTCCGATTGAGAAAACTTTCCTATATACAATAAAATTGCTATTTTTGCCATTCCTCGGTTTTCCAATTAATATCGAATGAAATTGAAGAAGCATATAAGAGACTGATAGAAGGATATATTGCTCGATAAGAGATAGACAGTTTTGCGTCAAACGAGTCTCTCAACAAAGCATTTCAAGTGCCTCGAGCGTCATTTACAAATCTTGAACGATAATCTTTATCTAATTATAAATAAGATGCCATCGTATACACCTTTAACGATAATATTCTTTCCCAGATCGACGAGTTCGATACGCAAACTGACAACAAGCTTTATCACTGGTTTACAGAACGTAGCTTTACGTCAATTGCAGGTTGAAAAATGTTAATCCTACAATCAGTTTCGTTGAAAAAACTTTACAGAATCAAATCCTCAGAACAGAGCATGCAATGTTCAACAATCCTTTTTCATAGCAGTTCTAAATCAATCCCATTGTTTATAAAAAAAACTGAGCGTGCCGAAACGTCGCCATGTACACATTTGCAAGCCATAAAAGCTATATCGTCGCGTTCTCCGCGCGGTACTAAAACTCTCAACCATAAACAATCCCTCGATAACGTTACGATTTACACTCGTGCGTTATAGCCGCACGACGCGCAAAGCGCCGACGCTGCAGACGCCGAGATCACTGGCACTGCATGCACGCTGCCTATATATCTGCCCGTAACCTTTGCGATTCCTCGAGCGATTTATCAAGTTCAGTAGTGCAGTTTGCATCGTGACTCTTGCGTAACTGCGTGCACGAGCGCGCGTATATGTACAGTATATAGACGCGAAAACAAACGCAGAGAAAAAGACGACTATCCCCGCGCGAGACTTTGCGAAATCGCTTCAATTTCACTATAACACGTGTGTTGCACGCGCGTATTGCCGTTGTTAGAAAGTCTGCATGCGGATGTTTTGGAGGAGAGAGAGAGAGAGAAAGAGAGAGAGAGAGAGAGAGAGAGGCCTTGATCTCGATAAGGCTGAGACCGAGCACGTAGTCTTAATTCGTAAATATAAGAAGATGCCTTGTGTACGCTGCGAGGAAGATAAATATTACGTAATGCGGGATGAATTATACATTCGGGAGTGCGCTTTAACGTTGGATGTACATGCATGCAGCGAATATAATATGCGTGTGGTTTCGGGATAAAGCATAACAGATTGAAAATTAAATTACGGGCAGGAATGATACAGATGTAGTTGTAGTGGTCTTTTTTTCAGTTTTTCGCGGATAACATGAGTTTTTATACCGGTTCGCTAGTATAGAACAGATAAAAAGTTGAAGATGAGAAATGAAATATCAAGTCTTTTTAGATCGTTTACTTTTGTAACAGAATTTTACAATTTGGTAAAAAACATTAAACTATGTATTATGTGATTATAAAAAAGTTTGTTGTCCGATTACGTTGAACGTTTTCATGATAAGAATACAAACTAAAAATATTTTTACGAGTTTTGTGAATATTTTTGTATTTTATTTTAGAACGAATTGCCGTCTAATTGTAGCATTCGCTTCAGTTATACTATTACACAAAAAATACCATACTTAAACTTAATTTTTTGAAACCCTTATTTACACCTTTGCAAAACGTTTCCGAAAATTGGAGAATCATTTTGTTCATACAGTGAACATTTAAAGTATTTTTCTCATAACTATTACACTCCATAATTCTCGTCAGGCACATTATCACGCTTTCACAAAGTTTAATAAGTATAATAAATTTCAGCATTATCTCAATCCTAAACACGCGTATTATTTTGAAAATTATGACAGCTATATAAACATAGGTACATATAGACAAAAAGTAAAATCCAGTATAGTCCCCGTGCCATTCAAGTCCTTGCGGCGCTAAAGGACTGCTCAATGCAAGTAGAACAAGCCGGCTAAGACGCGGCGCGGCGCCTGTGCTTACGTTAGGCGCACCTGCGATGATGTGCAGCGCAAGGAGCTATCCCCACGGCCATCTGCCGTGATTAATCCTCGCTCTTCCACGAACTGTCGATTGTTCCATCTCGTTCCGATCTTAATTATTAATAGCCACGGCTCTCTCCCTCTCTTCCACCTGTCGGGGTAAATTTATGTTTACATTTTACTCTCGACGCACGTATATACTTGAGACTAATATAATAATAATTTATGTAGCGTGGAGTATTAGTCTCTCTCGAGACTAATGAGTATTCATTAGTTCCGGAGAGTCAATGTGGGTGTTTACGGCTGCCGAAGTATATTTATACATTCTTGTTTCTTGACGACGGGTTATATTTTTTTTGAGAAAGCGATAATAGTGGGCGTTGAGATGATGTTGAAAATGAGGAAGAGAAAATGTATTCTTGATAATATTGAGTGTTTATTTAATTTACGTTTTACCATCTCAAGTGTCATTTCCAATTGCGTCAATGAGGCTATGTCTAGTGGATTCTTTGTTCGCTCGTTATAAAAACTGATAATCGCTATGAATTAGTATAATTTATATATATAGATTTTGATCTTTCAAGTATTCAATCAAAGATTTATCAATTCATTCACAGGACTGTCTCGAGTGAATTCTATGTTACGATATAATAAAAGATATTTATAAAGAGTAGACAATTATATTTTATGTAACTTTAAATAATGCATCACATAACAGAAACAAATTATAATCAGTTTTTATATAAATTTACTTTTTTGCTAGTATTTAGACATTTTAAGACATTATTGATTTGCGTGAATTATATTTTATCAGCCATTTCTTTGGTTTATCCATTATAAATCAACATTCCAGGCGAATTTGAATAAGAAAGAGAGCGAAAGATGAAACGACACTCAGTGCCAGTCAATTCAAAAGTCTCGTTTCCGCCTTCATTCCTTCGCTCGATTTACCCTCCGAGATTCCAAATAAAGCCACTCATCCTTCATCCCTACCCTCAACCGCGCCTCATTTTTCACCTACATACATCCGCGGAGACACATCGTCGGCAGAGAAAAAAGAAGAAGAACAAGACATCGTTATAAGCCGATATCGGCGCGAACGGAGCACCCGTTATCTTTGGTCAATTGACGTCAGAGGCGTGCGAGGTACTTATAGTCTCGAGAGCGTCTCTCCGCGGGACGCGCGTCGTCGGAGATTATTAGCGACGCTTCGGATCGCGTCGGGCGCACGAGGAATTCCGATGCATAACGGATGCGCGGTGTAATTTTGGGATAGCCGGTGGTATTTTGGATTTTCGTAATGAAGCGAAGAGTCAGCTTTGGGGTTTCGGGGCGTTGATCGCGGCGTTATATATATCTGGGTTGGCTGGTATCTGAGGTTGGTTTAAATAACGAATAACGCGAAAATTACTTCGTGTTTGAATTGGAGATTCGTTTTTCTTAAAATACTGATACCTCTTCCAAAGATTGAAGCTACTGAAGAGTTTATTTCATTTTATCCCTTAATGATTATTGCGAATCCTAAAATAATCAATTCTTCCTTGCAGGTAACGCTTATCCGGCGAATGTTAAAATAAGCTTTTGATTCGTATCAAATATAGTTTTCGAAATAAATTTTTCTATATTTATTTATATTCCACGATCACCCTGGTCGAAATCTATATTCTAATTCTAGGTAATTTTTAGCTAAAAATTAGCTAGAAATCCAGGTAGTAACGTCACGTTTTTAACTTGAAATCTGGCTATAATATGATTAGTAAAAATATTAACTAGAAATTATCTAGTTTCAGTTTATTTTATGGTTAAGATCAAAATAGTATATGTAGAAGTTTGGGTCTATATCTCAGAACGTAGATAATGCGTGGACTATAGGTGGTCGGGGTCGCCCATGATGGAGTCTAGGTGGTGCGCTCCAAAGTTTTCGTCGTTCACCACGTTTTAGATGCGTTCCAATACATAGAGGCAAAAAACTATGCGGCGCACCACCTAGATATCGTCATCGGCTACCCCGTACACCTGGACCACGTATCAGATGTGCCCTGACATCTAAATGCAAAATAAAAACTACGGAGCGCACCACCTAGACTCCATCATGGGCCACCTCGATGCAAAAATTAACGATATTTCCTGCTAGTTTATAATTAACAGAGTAGCTTATGTATATAGCTAAGAAATATAGCTAACTTTTAGTTGCTTAGGCAGAAATTCTGGTTAATTTTCTACCGCAGGGCAACTTGAAAGATAAATAATTTTTCAGAACGAAAACAATGACCCGAGGAAACAACACTATATACCGTCTTGTTGATTCTCACCAACCCGAAAACTCTCTACTCATTCCAACTCCGTACAAACCTCTACATAAATAACCGCCTCGCGGAGCTCACCAATTATCCCCATCATCCATTTGCGCATCGTCAACAGCACAGTCGCACCGTGGACCCGCCGTCAAACGTTCTCAAAAAGTCAAGCGAAACAGCATCACTGCACTTGGACCATCGGCCTCGGCGCAAGTGGGTCAGCCTGCGCATCCTATTTGTCTGTCACTGCGCTCACGTGTGCATATATCTACACCGATTCTTCACGCCGCTCTTTGTGCGCACTCTGTACGTCTCTCTCTTTCTCTTTCCCTCCTCTGTGTGCGCAAGGTAAATAGACGAGATGAGACGACGAGGCGTCAAGTGCAGCGCGCGACGATACACGCATACTTACACATACATAGGCGATATATAAGGCTTTATTTTTGCCCGGTGCTTTTTCTTTGTCAGCGATTATCGCGCGCGCACGTGAGAGACGAGCCTTGCGATGTTTTCTGGTTCGAGTCAGTGTGCATGCTAGCGCAGTGTGAGAGTTTTTTCGTCATTGTTGTTGCTTCCTTTTTCTTTTACATTTCTTTTTCTTTTGTTTGTTTGTTTGTAATTTCGCTGAGGCCGCTTGTCTTATGGTTAATGGATTAATAGCGAGAGTGTAGTGGAAAATATAAGGGGGAAGATGGTTGTTTATTGTCGTACGAGAGATAAAACGTTGCGGTAAAAGGAGCTTTTAAGCAAAATATAATAAGCAAGAGTGATGAAATTTACAAAATTGATTTGTTGGTATATGCATAAGAATTGCGATAAAAAATCCGCTCTTTGATATTAATCAATAATCTAACTGAAAGAAATGGTAATTACATATAGATTATCCGATTTTAGAAAATCGTTGGATGGTTAATCGGCATTAATAGTTCATTTTTATACTTAAAATGGACATTGGATTCTATTTAAATTTATCCGCAGTGATTGTACTAATATTTCTATTCAGAGGATATCGTCTGCTCAATCAAAATAATTAATCTTTTTGCTCCCTCATGGAAGAAGCTTTGGAACGGTTCTCGACAAAATTTTCGAGATAAAAAATGTTCTTAAAGATGTTTTAATGGGATTCATCTTGTTGATGACAATAATATTAAGTTGAAATTAAAAAAGATTATCTTCATTTGTTTTTTGAGTAAAAAATTATTTTATAAGAAATAATACACATGTACACACACACTCACACACACACTTACATATCCATCGTAAGGATACAAATCTTCATTTGGACCTTGATTTCGATATTTGATATAATAAATTTAATATTTTGAAAAGGCTAATAACTGATTAGTGATTTAATCAAAAACCTAAGAGGTAGATATTATCAATATGATTGAACTTTTTTATAGCGCTACAAAAGGTAACACTTTTTCTATAAGTTAAAAAAATGTTTATTGTTTCATATTTAATATGCGTATAAAATTAAATTTTAATAACTTTGTTTAAACTTATTTGAAAAATATCATAGGGATCTTAGTCATTATAAATATTGATGAATTTGCACAACAAAATTAAATTTGGTATACTTTCATTATTTTTGTCTTTCTTTGATATCTGTATGATGCGAAATGAAATAATTATTAGCTTGAACTTTTTGATCTATTCATAGATGAATTTTGAAAATAAATACTGCAGTTTGAAAATGTTGCAAAGACTATTTATTTTCAAAATCTACGCAATTTTCCACAATCTCCTACTCATGGACTGCTATACCTTAACAAACTTCATTTTCAATACTTTCTTAATCTTTAGAGGGTCGGGATGTGAAGAGTCATATCGCCCATAGAAAACTGGCAAAAAAGGGATCTTATATCACTGATCGATCAAAGGGAGAGTGTCGATCAGGGTTTTCCGGCCCTCTAAAGGTTAACGAACGTCGCTATAAAGGACGCTTTATACTGAAAAAATAATCACAATTATCTTTATTCAATCAGCCGCTCGAGAATTGCTTTTTCTATTCCAAAATCAACATGGTAACCTCAATCGGCAACCCTTCATCAACGTTATATTCTCTCCCTCGCAGCGTCAGCCTCCCTCAAAGCTCTCATCTCTCGGTATTCGTCGAACGAGACGCACGTCGCTTCCCGGAAGCTCGCACGTGCGGCGGCGACGATGACACCCACGCGAAGATCGATGTCGCGCGGCAGCGGCGACGGTAGAGATACGCACCGCACTCCGGGCAACGGACCAAGAGCGAGAATAACTTTGCGCGCGAGAGATTTTCCGCGGGCGCACGGCGGCGGTCTCGTTTCCGCGATGCGCGAGTTCGAGAGCGCGGGATGGGTGTATACGAAGTTTCGAGTGTTAGGAGGAGTGCGAGTTGCTGAAAAGTTTGGAAGTGGGTTGGCGCAAGGGTTCGAGGATGTAGCGGAAGGCTGTTGGAGAGTATGGAGCGTAGGTCGGCGGTCTGTTTGGTCGTTTGTATAATTGTTGGCGGATGAAGGTGGGGGCGAAAAAAAGCTTGTCGATGGATTTCTTTTGACTTCTAAAGTCGGCGATGAGATTATTCTTTTTTTTTCCTAAACTGAGTAACAATTGGTAATGGGCTGGTTTAGATTGAAACTTTTATGTTTTGTTAAACACTTTTGTATAGAGTGTTGGGTAGTATGTTTTTTTACTTTTCAGTATTTTCTTAATCGTTTATATCGTTTACATTGCTAATTCACGGAGTGGATTTGATTAATTCAGGAAGTGAATTATTCTCGTAAAATTGAGTTTCGAAACTAATTATGATGATTTATGACAGTTCTTTTATAATTGTTTTTAGTGGGAATTTTATTTTTGTAACTATTTAGAATTTGTAATCAATGAGCAACTGCAAAAACTTATTAGGTATTATTAAATTTATTAAACAAAAAACAATTTTTGTTCCTGATATAGGAAGCTTTGTGATAGTAAACAACAGTTTTTGTGAAATCATAATAGTAATACTATTTAATATTATGATATTAAACTATTTACTATTTACTATTTAACACATAGAATAGAAATACACCATTTTCAGAAAATGTGTGTGTGTGTGTGTGTGTGTGTGTGTGTGTGTGTTCGATGTCCATAGACAATCATATCTCAGAATCTACTCGATCGATTTTAACCGAACAGGGCTCAATTTATTTTGTTTTTTTTCGATTTTCAAAATTTCATTTTTTCATTTTTTTACAATTTAAAGTTAATATCTCTCGTAAAATTATGAATTCACGTTATGAAGGATAAAATTCTCTACGATTTGAAAATAAACATGCTGACTATAGTCAAGCTGAAGTTATTCATGAAAGTGAAATTTTTTGTAAATAGTTTATTTCTCGAAAGTAATGAAAGATATTACTATGGGAGCCGCTGCGGGGTGAGAGGGACACCTCTAGCCTCGCCCCTCCGCATGACATGATTGAGATACCTTAACTATTTTCGAAGAAAAAAATAATTTGTCGATATTCATAGGCACCATATTGTGTCTAAAATTTTATCAAGATCATATCATTATACTTTTGGAGATATTTGACATTTAAAATTTTTAATCGCTTTGAAATTTTGTGGAGATGTAGAGTTTGTATATCTATTGGATGAGTTCTTTGGGTAAAAGGATTGATGTATAAATTGTAGAGATACTTGAGGTTAAAATTTGGTAAACCTTCTTATCAAATCGTAATACCTCGAAACCGGCTTTATGTATAAACATCAAATTTATTGCAGTATATCTGTAAAATTTCATCAAGAAACTATGAGTTAAAGTAAAAGTAATTTAGTAATTCTAAAAGGTTTTGTAGTTAATATTATAATAAATTATTTTATTCATTTTTTATACATAATTTAAAAATTAATACTGTTAATTAATTAATTTTCAACAGTAACATGAATAAAATTAGAATAATGTCATAAATTAGTGTAATAATTGCATTAAATGTTAATTAAAGAAATCAGTAAATTAAGTTTGAGAAAGCCACGTGCCACTGAATTGACAGCCGCTTCTTTATTATGAAGCTGTTTAAATAAAAAGGCTTTGTTGAAAGCTTCGATAACGTCATTGAAAAAATGCACGTTGTAGGTATTCGCTTTCATTATATACGACTTTCTATTGTGCAAGTGACAATGACGCATTTTCCTTCGGTTATCCGAGATAAATCTATAATTGAAGGCGGAATGATAAAAATAAATACCATACCAACCTAACTGTGATTCAATTCGGAAGAAGCCGTAGACGTCTTTTTGAAGAAGACTATCTTTTAGAGATTTAAAACATATATTTTTGTTTTTTCAGTAAAAATCATGAGTTATTTTTAGAGAAATATGTTTCAAGAATATAAATACCTCATTCGTATTAAATTACGTGGTATATTTTAAAGTATATATATACTTTAAAATATAACACGTAATTTAATACGAATGAGGTATTTATGGTCCTCTTTTCAAAATGGCACCTTTTTAGACAGTTGTTTACATCCCCAGACTCGAGCATGCGTGGTACACTAATATGGATTACAGGACTGGTTTTCTACGTGAAAATTGAAGATTTTACACCCTGTCTCGTTTCTGTGCTTCGCACGCAAAAAAAGTTACAAACAATAGCACCATTCCGTAGATTTACCCATATATATATATATTTTTTCAAGAATATAGCTAGAATCAATGCAGAAATATTTCTTTTTGAGTAATAAGAAGCATAATTTACCACAATCCAACGTCTCTATTGAAAGCCATTCTAAATGTTCAAAATATGTATACACTTTTTTTAAACGATCTCGAAATCCTTTAAGATAAATTTAAAAAAAATTAATATATGTAGCAGATTTATTGTAAATTTTCATACTCCACAGCACACCTACAAAATTATCAAGTCGCACACCGCCCAAACAAAAACATTAAACAATCGAGAAAAAAAAACTGGCCAACAACATTCACGCACACCTAAACACTTGGCTCGCTTTTTTTCACACTGCTGAATCATCAGACTCGGGCGTATACGAAAATTGATACCCTCGATTCATCATGACTTACGTACGCTCGCGTATTAAGTATACGCGCGTCGCGCGCTCTCGGAAAACACGCCGCGTCAACACACGCGTATACATATATACATCGCACGCGATCATTCCTCTTTGACGAACGGTGTAACTTCCACTTTTGCGAATGCAGCGCGGTTTATACTTGCTTCTCGTCACCTCGACGGCGCGCTTCATCGGGTCGTGTGGCTGCGCTTTTTCTCTCCCGCGCGCGTATTATTGTCGTCGAATTGTATTGTGTGTGTGTGTGTGTGTGTGTGTGTGTGTGTGTGTGTGTGTGTG
>JAPYZP010003544.1:0-11396 GCA_030522985.1 Torymus sinensis | reverse complement strand
ACCGTGAAAACAAAAAAAAAAGAAAGAAAGAAATAGCGCACGCCCGCTGCTGCGTGCAGCCACAATACGCGCGCGCGCGCTCGTGTATTCAAATCGTAAGGAGGGAACACGGCGGAACATGTTAATGCGCCGCGGCAGTTGGCACACGTCGACCCCCGCGTACGTGCGTACATACGTAGGTACGTATATACCTACGTACGTACGCGCGCGCACGCGCTGGTCAATATATACGCGCGCGTGAGTACGTGCAGAGGGTCATACGTGGCAAGCGCGACGGTTAGGTTGAAGAGGACGCGAGCTGTGTGTTTCTGGATTGAATTTGGATGCTGAGTTTTGGGGATAGGTGGTGGTGTGGTTGCTAGCACGAAGAGAAGTAGTTTGGAAAAATTACTATATTGATTTGTAGAGTGGTAACAGATTGTGAGAATACAAACAAAATATCAGACTTTATAGGACATTTTTTAGTAAACTATAGTTTTTCCAATATGTCTATAGCATGAAGTTGGGAAGGAAAACAGTTATTAGACACAAGTGTGACGCTTTTTTCCATTAACTTCTTCCATTTTATGGAAGGGCCCTAGCCCCAAAATCTGATATTCAAATTTTCCATAACAATTTAATCATATATTGTAAATCTTATATTCTTAAGAGATAGGTTTACCGGCATATAAACAAAATTTAGTAGTCTTTGTACTGTTTAGAGCTTTATTCTATAAGATATACACCAAAATCGTTATTTTGTCACATAACTCTATCTCTCTCACTCATCAGCATAACATTGTTACTAGATTTTTAATGGCTTTATCGGTTAGCTATTTTAACTAACATGAAAATTCCTACAAAATTGTGAAAAATAAGTTGAAAAAAATCGTTACACTTATGGTAGAAAATTGGATTCCATTTTTTTTGCCATCTTGGTTCAAACTAGCCATTTACTACCCAAAAAATGATTTCAATTTCTACCAGGGCACATTACTGTAGTAATAGTCATTTTTACAAAAAAAAAAAAATTCTCCCTGTGAATTTATTAAATTACGGTAGTTGGTTGTGATTTTTGAGTAAAAAAACAATCGTTAAATATTTACGATAAAAAGAAAACGGGTTTTATATATATAATATTGGATAGTATCAACATCCTTATAAAATTACTATTAGCAACGATAATCGATTAGTTTTTTAATACAACGTATATTATAATCAGGCCAACGGGATGCACTTTGTAATTTCCGCAAAAATATTTGCTTCGAAAATGGTTCGACGGCGATAAAACGCGGTATGTTTTATGTGCGCACGCGGCGCGGTGGTGAACGCTTTAGCATTCTATGACGTCATGAGTTTTTCAACCTGTTGCATTTGTTTTAATTATTGACTGATTAAAGGAGAAGCGCGCGACCTAATTTTTTTTTTCACGCGCGTTCGTGCCATCGACATATATGCGCGTGGAATAAAAGATTTTTTAAAATCGAAACTTTCGAACGGACATTTGTTAGTTCGCGATGTACTCTACATGTGCAGACGTGTATGCGAGTATAGGTATGTGTCGAACATTGTCAGACCACATTACTCGAATGTAACCTAATTTAAAAAAAAAAGAAGGATTTAAACGTTTGAATGTAATTATTTTTTATACGTTATTTCTAGTGGGTTTAAAGAGCGTTAACGTGGCAGAATTTTCATGCTTATTAGTCTTGTTAATCAAGCACGTGGATAATTACGTGTGAAAGATTGATGCGACTAATTGAGCGTCGAGGAGTAATTTAAATCGTATTTTTTGTATTACCTCGGGTTTAACATCTCCCACTTCCGCGATTTTTCCCCAAAAATATTTTATTACCCTGCACGTCATGCACCGCAGTCCTTCTATGCATTTTTTACAACCCCGATGCTATATTTAAACTTTTTCATTTCACCATCTGCGTATGCATTATACATCCGCTACATCGTACCGTATACATTCGTTGTATGTATATTTTTCGAAAACGCCCTGTATATAATGTTTACGCCGTAAAAAATTTATAACTCACCGCGTATGTATATACATCCGCCCGTGCGGATTCGAAATTTCCTCGCTCGCTCGAAATCCTCGACTTCTTTTTGATCTTTTTTTTAACAGTCAGTTAACTTTTGCAAAGAAAATCTTCGTCGGCAGCTCGCGTCTTCTGAGAAGCTCCGAGCTTTTGTAAAAGTTTAATTTGTTTAAAAAGTAATAACCCCCACCGCGACGCTCGCCGGATATATAGCTAAAAATATAATTTTATCTCACGGTGTAGTATGTAGTACGAGTACTCGTAGGATATAGCAGCTCCGCAATCCTCAGGGCATTAAAATTCTAAGGATTCGCTAAATTCGCCGACTACGCTCTGTGTATATTAATAAAAAATGAGAATCTTCGCGGGGAGAGAGAGACAGCGTGTAAGTGAAACTGGCGCCGACACGAGAGTTCCATTAAAAAGGCGCTCTCAAAGGAGAACGAGCGAGATGTCTAGCGGCGAAACCGAAAATATATCGCGTCATCGGCCGACTTACACGTTTCAATCGCTCTAGAAAGGAACTACCGCCTGAAATTATAGATTCATCACAAAGGCTCTCTCGCTCCTTCTTTCTCTCTCTATCTCTCCCCCCCCCTCTCTCTCTCTCTCTCTCGAAAATGAAATTGGCCGTAAATTCCGCGAGTTCTTTATCTCTTAATGCAATTCCCTTTTCCTCCCTTCCGACCGCCGCCGTGCTATGTGTATATATATAGAGAGAGGGAGAGAGAGAGAACTGTGGAGAGAAAGAGAGCGAGAGTGAGCCTCGCCCGGCCACACAATAGATAAGGAATGCTTTCTCATTTTTTAAAGCCTCCGCTCTTGCCCGAGTCTCTCGATCCCCCTTCTTTTTCCTTTCCCCCTTTCTCTCTCCCTTATTCTCTGTCTCCTGCGCTCGATCTCGCCTCTTTCTCTCTCTCTCTCTTTCTCTGTCGCGCCGGAATCGCGGTCGATTTAAAATTCGATATGTTAAACGTCAATAAGGCGGAATATTCCTATCGGAGAGCGAGAGAGAGATGAAGCCCCTTCTGCGATTGCCTATTTAGAATTCGCGGTATTAAAAAACATTTATTCAAATGGAAGTATCCCCTTTATATCGACGGAAGAGCGAGAGAGAGACAGAGAGCTCGGGTCCTCGATCACGTTTTTGTAGTAAAATTTTGTCGGGCGATTATTCAGGCGGAAAAGACGATATTTTAGGCTTATTCGCGAGGTCAACCAATTGCTGTAAATGTAAATAAAAAGGCTTGTATTCATCGTACGAGTAAATTGTCAAATTATAGTTTTATGTTGAATTTGGTATTGTTTAAATTTTAGTAATTTGGTATTGTTTAAATTTTAGTTCAAATGGGTATTTTGTTCTGGAGAAAAATAAATAAAATATTTGTAAAAAAGGAACTTTGTATGTAAACATATTTATTTCAACTTCTCTGGAATAAAATTTCCGCACCAAAAATAAAAGATTTTTAAAAAATCTTAAAAAATTTAAAAATCTTCCACATCCCAAGTTCTTTTTATCCAAGAAAAATCGAAGAAATTCACTTTATTTCTCTGAATAATGTAATATCCTTTGAATAGAAACCTGTCAAACATGTCAAGCCGTCGACGGCTCCGCGGCGCCTTATACAAATATTACTTTTTATCTTTTCACGGTCTGCCGCGGCTGTAATTTTAAATGCCTATTCGAAAGTTCGTAAATAGAAACGTCAAAAGCCCCTCACGAAGGATGAAAACAAAAATTTATATCAATATAACTTCCGCAAACGATTTTCATATTATAAAACATCCCAAGTCTTCCCCCCTTCCTTATTAATCTTCTCGCGTTCGCATATATACATCAATATTTCCCTACGCGCAAACAAAAGACACGTACCGTATACGTAAATATAAATACATTATACAACCCGCGGCCTTTTGCACTGCGTTTCAATACTAATAAAACTACATGTATAATGCACTACCCCAAGCGCAACATTCCTCGCATTAACGACGCAGCGAAAGTTCCTTTTTTTCCCCCCTCGTGAGCACGAGCATAACAAGCAAAGTTCAATGGGCTTATTATGCGACGGTAGGAAAAGGGCGAGTTTCAATTTTGCCCCCGCGCGACTTCGGAACTTGGCTTTTTTCTGTGTGTCGAGTGGAGAGAGAGAGATAGAGAGGAAGAGAGGAAAGTTTTGTTTATGCAACGGCATTTCGGACGCGGGCGGTGAGGTCAGAGAGGGTCGGGCTTGGGGTGTACGCATTGTGAATAATCAAAGAGCGGAATCTTTAGTTGGGTGCGAGAGTTTCCTGCTGGGTTATCTTTGAATTGAATATCTGAATAGTCGGATGAGTTTTTGAGGCCTTTATAATCAGTGTTCTACTTTCGAATAGTTTTTGTGATATTTCAATCTTAATAATATATATATATAAGTGGTAGAGACATCTTGAAATTCCCCATTTTATAAAAATATTATTTGGGAAATATTGGTATAAATTATGCGACATTTGGTAGTGTACTCCGTAATTATAATTACACGAATTCCCAGCCATTCCGTAATCTAAAAACCTAATCAAAATGCCAGTTTCAATTTAATTAATCACAAATATTTTCCAGTTAGCAGACCATTGACTTGAAACCTCATCCTCATGACTCGCACAATTACGCCGCATTCTCACTTATAGTTATTAAAGCCGTACATGTTTGCACGCGGTTAAAATGAAATTCCCTCCTGAAATCCGTAATATTATCATTGCCATTGTTAATTTTCTTTCCGCGATTACGCATCTGATACGCCGGGAAAATT
Organism: Torymus sinensis; assembly: GCA_030522985.1. Classification (NCBI taxonomy): domain Eukaryota; kingdom Metazoa; phylum Arthropoda; class Insecta; order Hymenoptera; family Torymidae; genus Torymus; species Torymus sinensis. Next base: position 6,583 of record JAPYZP010003544.1, on the reverse strand, counting down.
CTCAGTTTCCCGCAAGTACAAGCCAATTATTTTATAAATTTACACAATGTTTGCCATAACTTCGCAATAAGGCGCGGAAAATTTAAATCGAACTCTAACTCTTGGGCTCACTCGAAATCTATAGTATTAGGTAACCACCAGGCGGATTTCGAACAATACAAACAGTCCAATTTAGATCCGTCTAAGCTTATTTTACGGAGCAACACAGCCTTGTAAATCCCGTGGTTACCCAAAACAATGGCTCGCAAAGAGGGTCACTTTAAGGTTTAGCGCTTACTTTGATTTGTGAGAAGTTGTTTTGCATTACCCCCCGACCCTAAATCCTCCCACTTAAGAGCTATCTATACTATATAATTAATTAGAGAATCCTTATGTATTCTTATTCAACTAGAAGCCTCTTATCGAACAAATTCTCTCTCTTCCTCGATTTTAAGTATATGTATATATATAACGAACTCTTTTGCTCCTGGTTTGCAATTCCGAGAAAAAGAAGGCTTTATCGCCACTTCGCACGCCCGGCGAGAACTCGAGAAAAGGAGCTTTCGCCTAATCTTTCCTCCAACCTCGCGCCTCCGATGCAAAGTGCACGCCTACATATACACACACACACAGACACAAACGTCGTCTCTAAAGCGTCGACTCCATCGGGACCGCAAAATCAAACGCTTTTAATGCGACATTGATTCGAAATTCTTCCTCTCTCGCGAGAAGTTTGTCCGCGCGCGTTTTATTGGCTTATGAGCGAGCGGACTTGTACCAAGTTTCTTGTGTTTTCAGAGAGCCAGCGGAATAAGTTTCGCGGCCGAAGAAGGCGAGTTTGAATTTTTAGCTCCGCGTGCGGGTCGCGGTGGCTGAATAAATTTCTGCATGATAGAACTTTAATTCCCGAAGTTTCGGAAAATCTGCTTTCCATTGCGGCCGCGTTATCAGATAATAGAGAGAGATATTTTTTCATATTATTTTTAAGCGCCGCGTGTGTTCAGGCAGATATTATATAAACGGGGATTTATATAATAAGCTGTAAATAAATAATATAATAGTGAAATGAGAATTACTGTGGTCATAAGGACCGGTAGCCTTTGATGATGGCACACATATAATATTGATATTTAAAATGATTTTTAATATCATCGATATACAAACGTGTTCGTATATTGAATGGCACACAAATGTTATTTGAATTTATTAAATAAATGTGTTATACGACAGACGGTATACCTGTACCTCAGCCAAGCTTTCAAATATGTTCGTGAAATCATTTAAAAATAAATGTAAAATAAATATTGATCCTCGTAATTCTCCGATGTTTGTATAATATACATTTGAAAACGGTATTTATAATAACTCACACAAAATGTCAATATTAATTTTAAAAAATCATAATATTTTTGATTCGACCGACGAGACCGTTTGCGGTCATAATCGAGTTCAGCCACGCTCTCAGAATACGAAAATCGACCACCAGCGCTACCTCACCTCGCCATTAAAAACTTCATATCATCGATTTTCCAAAACGATAAAAATCCCGCACCAACACTTTCTCAACGCTACTTTACGACCATCACCCGCGATAAACCCTGAATCATTACGCTTATAATACGTCCCGACCTATATCGTACCTGCCTCACTCGCCATCATATATCTGGCTCTCTCATAAAATCCAGAAAATCCCCGATAAAAATCGAAAAACAATTATACCATCACACGCGAGCTGAATGCGCCGAGGTCAACGCTCTCTCTCTCTCTCTCTCTCTCACGCAATATACGACAATTAACTCATTGTATCCAGTCGAACCTTCGAAATCGAAAAATCCGTCGTCGTCGCTGCTGTACACTCTGACTCATCTCCGCGATTTATTCGCGCAACGGCGGACGCACGAGCGATATCCCCAGGAGTGGCGAGCGGTAATTGCCCGGCCGCTTGCGCGCGGCGTGTCTCTTATCAGTCCCCCGTGGATTATGCATCGGGTTATGCAATGGAGCCAATGAATGCGGTCGGGAGATGGAGAGGCTTCCCCTCTCCTGTGCACGTCGTAGCGACAGCGGCAGCAGCGTCGTAAAATTTACGCGCGCACGGGAGGCAGATGAGCGTGGGACGCGAGTGCTGAGGGCGTTCAAGGGGGCATTGAAGCCGCTGGAAATTTTAATAAGGGCTTGCGGTCGCGCGGGTATATGGCGAGTACGCGTGGGATGGATTTTCTTTTTTTTTTTTTTTTTGGTTTTTTTATTTTTTGGTGAAAAGAGAATTTTAGGGTTTTATGTCGGTGTGTGAAAAGTGGGGATATATTTTCATAAATTTCGCGCGAAATAAATCATGCGATGCGGGTTTTATCATTCGATAAAGATTATCAATATTTCAGCTGTTTTTTCTATGGCAGATTTACGCCGAATAAATGTTCGAGTATGTTTTTAAAAAGATTTTTAAATGAAAATATAAAAAGCTTTTATGTGATAAACTTTGGTATGTATAATATAAATGAAGTATATATCCATCTTAAATTTGACAACGGTATTTGTTTTTTGCTTTTTTTTATAGAAACTCGGCGTATTTATATAATAAATTTTTAATTTTAAGTATTTATTTTTGAAAAACAAAAAAGTAGATTTCAATAAATATGATAACGATGACTTGGCTTATATTTGTAAAGTTATTTGTTGCTTTAACATGAACGAACTCGTGAAGGCAGAAAGAGCTATCACAATACCTCTGCAGAGTTTACTTTGTCAATAAATATCTAGAGTATCTCAAAGGTTCGAGTATTGATTAGTATAAAATAACGTTTAAAATTTTCCTGTACATATTGATTGTAGACTAAAATACAAATAAAACAGCAAAAACAAACATTTAACTATATCTTCATTGAAAAAATCATTATAATAAATATAATACTCGTATATTCGTTCGAGTTATAATAGTATATCATATGAATTGCCAATAGAACCGGGATATAATGTAACGGAAAATGGACGTAAAATCAATAATTCGTATACCCCGTGTAACATTCGCCAACGATTTAATAATAAAATATTATCCCGGATGCCGGCAAATATTTATTATTTATAACCATATTAATTCTTTACCCGTCCGCAAATATAGATCCGTGCTCCTTCGTCCCACATTTCCACCCACATTCAGCGCAACCCCTTTCGATAGCCCATTACAGAGCTCGCGCCCAATAATCTCCAAGACGAAATTCAAAATATATACAATACCCACTCGATACGCTTCACGTCAGTATCTCGCGCATCCGTAACACACAGCTCTCGCAAGCGTAATGGCTTTTCGCCCCCTATACGCTACACCAAAGTCATATCCAACGGATAAATGCATACATCCACGTATATATATTTCGCGAGACGATATACGTTCAATTACGTTTTACCCGACCACACGCGCTCTCTCCGAATCTATTTAAATTCTAATACGCGCGCGGTGACTATATATATATATATAAACCGGAGAACGCGGCCAACTGATTGGTTTAGTAAATTACCCGGTAAGTGATAATGCGCAGTGCCCGCGGCGCGCGCAAGGACTTTGTGGCCCTCCCCGCATGTAATTCAATATCACACTCCATTAGTGTAATGCGTGTGTGTAGCAGGTAAGCATATATACGTGACATGTATATAGGCAAGCAGGATGCTCTTTGCTGGCGTGAAAACGGCACGTGCGAGCGTGCGTCTGTCGCCACGTTATCCTTTTTTGTATAGCTCGCGACTGTGATTTTCATAACAATCACTTGGTACGCATTTATGTAAGATATTTGCGCGCACACGCACGCTATACAAGTCATTGACGAGATATCGATCGGTTTTATTATTAAAAATCGCTGACTCTGACTCAGCCCCGCGTTAGATCATTTTCATTGGCGCGCCGTGTGTGTCCCCGCGCGCATTAACGGATGTAAAAGGTCTCGATGCTGCGCGCGCCACACACGCGAGTGCATAAATTAGTCGCGAAAACAATAATGATTTTCTCATAAACGCGCGCGCGCGGCGCTGTTAAATTTACGACGTTCCCGCCTGAAAAGTGTATATGTGTGTGTGTGTGCGACATTTTTTTTCCAGACGTGCAGAGAACAGAATTTCTAATTAACTCGCGGCGCCGGGACACACGCGCGCTATCAGGTGCATTAATCTCACGAGCGCGAAGATATATAAATGAGTTAAGGTATAAATCTGGGGTTATTTTTATCGCGACGACTGTCGTAATATCATTACGGTTTAGGGGTCGCCGTCGGACAGTAATAAGGTGAGATAGTTTTCTCCGTCTCTTCTTCTTCTATTTTTTTTTTTTATTTTTCTCGCGTCTGAACTTTTTGATGAACTCGCCAGATACGACGTACATAGGCCATAACCTTGTGTATATAACCGGAGCAGATCTTGTTAGTCTCCGTAACAGCTTAATTTTTGAAGGTTCTTGACGACCCTTCCAAATTATCCCCCCTCTCCACCCATAATCTGTAGTTTCCTTCATATTTCTTAATAAAGCTCGGATATAAATTTGTTATATAGTTTACGGACTTGCGCTCGCGTATCGCGGGCTTACGTAAAGGCTTATGGACGAAACTCAATGATGCTTTCGTTAAAAATTCCGAGGGAAAACTTTGAATTTTCGTAGAAAAATAACGAAATTTGACAAGTTTGTCAAATTGCCTTTTGAAGGTTCTCGCATAATATATAATATAACAAAGAAAATAAATTCCATTCTTCCAGATACTTCAATAACTGCGTTGAGTTAAAGCGCCCTGATTATTTGCCCAACAAAAGCTCATTCCCTCTTAACTAAAGACATCGAAATACCTTCAAATACCCATACGTACACACATACACACATATCCCAACGCAGTCCCAGGGATTCTTCCGCGCAGAGTACCTTCGGCCCCCGATAAAACTCCCCTATATCACTCCCCGAAAGCGCCTTAAATCCGTAAATCTAACATCTTCCGACGTCTAACCCGCTCTCCTCTCTCTACCTCGAACGTCAAACATAAAACTCAATAGCGTGTGCAGCGCGCGCTTCGCGGAAATCGGACGCGGGTGCTCGCGGAGGCAAATCGCGTACGCGCGGCGTGTAGTTTAGGAGCTTCGCGGATTTATGAAAATCGCGTAGTGCCTCTCCATTGTGCGTGATGCCGCCGCTGCAACGGCGAAGGAGAAGAAGAGGGTAAGAACGTTAGACTTTGAGAGCGGGAAAAAGTGTGTGGGAGACGGTGGTTTTCGCTTGGAAAGTGGAGAATAACGCGGGTGATAAAGTAGGTGATGGTGGAAAATTGAGGAGGTTTGGGCTCGAGTGGTAGCCGGGGCTGCAGTTTGGGTTATTGTCGCTGAATGTTATTATTTACTCTCGAAAAATGAATGCATGTGAAAAGTCGTTTCACTGGTGCGAATATAAGCGAACGACTTTTCATTTTTAAACGAGTTAAGTATTATATCTCTGGAATTGTTTTATATACTTTTTGTTTGTTTTCAGTAAAAAAAAGTAAGGTTTATTTTATTCAAATACTCCTGGACAGCTTTTAGGCGATTTATATATATAAACTTCATTTACAGTGATAAGAACAAATTTAGTGCTAAATAAAAAATACAACATATCTCTAATGCTTCAATCATACTGCTAAACATTTCAAATAGCACCTTGAAAGACCGTGAATTAGTTAGAATCGTTACGATTGATGGGGTTGGTCCTGATTCCCGATGCCCCTCATATATGTATGCCTCGCCATACCCGGCCGTTTCTACTTAATTATTGTACACCCGAGGGAAACAACCGTCGGAACAGCACGTAAATTGCCATTCAAATTTAACTCGAGGGCTACGTCTCTATACACATCCTGCTAAGGGTTAAATTTGAATGTCAATTCACGTCCATACGGCATTTGTTGGCGGCCTCACCAAGTTGTGCGTGTGTATTTATGCATTTAATCGAGTATTTAAGGGGACGTTTTGAATATATGAAACTGTGAAGATGAGAGGTAGACTTTTCGTATGAATTCTCGTTAAATCTACCATCATCTATTATATAATTATTATGATATATTTTTATATTTATTCACCATGAATCTTTTATAATTTACTCTACTATTTGCCCTACTCGCCAATGGCTTTTAATTAACCCCTATATCTCTACGACGCTCTTCAGAAATAACTTTATCATATATACGGTTACTTTTTTTCCACTTGTCACAATTATCCTAGAAAAAATACGTGCTAATTAATTATATCCTTCAACCACATAGACGAAGAAACGCGCGGGAACGCAAAAAAGCAGCAACAACATAATTACGCGATATTCCACGGTATAAGCGTGCTTGTTAGTGCGATTTTTTCAAACGACGCGCCACTCATCCGTTTTCCTCGCGCGCGCGCGCTCTTGCAACAGACAAAGAAAAACAGTAATTAAAAAAAGCTTCCCCGCACAATGAAAATCGCAAGCCGCCCGAGAACTACAATACCCCCCGCCTCCGCCTCCTCTCTTTTCTCCAGATTCAATTTCATTAACTGTAAGTAAAAAGGCGCGGATTCTTCCGCTCCACTTTCCCCCGGAGCACCGAGTCCCGGGGAATACAGAATCCCCTGCCGC
>JAPYZP010003543.1:0-11397 GCA_030522985.1 Torymus sinensis | reverse complement strand
TGTTGATGAGGATGAGGAGAATAAATCGGAGTCACACAGTTTAAGATTAACGTTGATGTTTATTGAACTTAACGTCTTTCGCTCTTTCGTTATCTCTCTTTCTTTCACACACGTCCGCTCGGGTCCAGCGCTCAGGGAGAAGTGGCGCTCGTGGAGACAGCCGCACGCAGTACAAAGGGGAGAACGCTCCCGCAGTTACACACACACAGACACATACGCGGGAAGCGCGCATACTTCTATATTAATTCGCCTATTCATAAAGAAAAACTTTTAAAATTCATATTATCTTAAAAAAATATAAAAATGCGCAATATTAAAAAAAAAATCTGATGTTAAATTTCTTGTGGCTTACTTTTATGTAAATAATATTACTAACGATTTTTTAATAAGCCACAGCAAAAACAGTAGCGAAGAATATTTTATTTTACATTTAATTTCACATGTATCTTAAAATTCATATTATATTTTTAGAAATATTTAAACATACGCAATATTTAAAGAAAATATCTGATATAAAAATTTTCTGGCTTATTTTCAGAAATATACTAATAACAATTTTTTTAATAAATCACACAAAAAATTAGTGTGCGATGAATATTTTATTTCACATTTCATTTTATATAATGCAAAGCAGAAAAATATAAAAATAATAAATAAAACAGGTTTCCTTCAGATTTAGGTACCTGTTGCTGTCAGGTAACTTGACGTGACGCTTGCTTATTTAAAAAACGTTTTCTCTCGACAATTATTAACTCGGCGAGAAATACAATCGTTGACAATGAATAACCACCACAGAGCAGGACGATCAATTCATGAAACAGAACGATTTCCGCGTCCACGTCTTGCTGTTTATTCTGCTTCCAAGTCCCGTTTCTCGTTTTTGTCCCTTGCGTGGTCAAATGCTGCTCCAATCCTGACTCGAAGATCTTCTGGAAGCCCCGATCGATTCTCTTCGCGAACGGCGAGGCCTTCTCGTAAAAGTGGGCCAAATTATCCGAGCGAAAGGTAGGTTTAGCGATTCGCATGACAGGAGCATCCCGAGGATTATAAATGTCACTGTTAACTACCACGTAGCCAAAATCTATGGGCATCACGCACATGCTGTCTCTGGTAGCGATGAGCTTGTATATGCACTCCATCGGGTCGACGATTGGCACGCTCTCGACCAGCAGCTTCTTCACGATGTCCGAGTCGTACTCGTGAGGCCCCAGTCCTGAGTAAAGAGTCAGCTTTGACTTCTTGATGCTCTCGAAGCTGTTGAAAGATTCCTCGTCTGTCACGATCTTGATGTCCGTAAACGTCGAGAAGAAGTCGATGGACCAGTATACAGAGAGCCACGCCAAGCTTAGGAAGACGATTCGACCCGGCCAACTTCGCGGTATCTTTACCGGTATGCTGAAGAGATTGCCGAAGACGTCCAAAAATCGCCAGTATTTGCGCTCGAAATTCAAGCCGCGCGCGGTAAACATGTAACATAGTATTATTATGGGGAGGACCACGATGTAGACGTACAGTTGCGACGACAGGATCAACATTTTTTTCGATAGGATCGGTACCAGGACGATGAACGCCGATCCGTTAACGGCTCTTCCGATTATCACCTGTTTATTGTACGACATACTTATTATCTCAGTATACGGTATCATATTTGCCTCATTATTCTCGAGTAGTTTTATTGCAGTGTCGATGAACGAATGGATATTCTCGTGTAAAAGATCGGTTAAGTCCGTATAGTAATCAATGTGAAAGTTCATTTTTTCCGCAAGAATGTGCAAAGCTGGATACACTTTACGCGACAACTTAATTTTCTTCTCGACCTTTCCGTCTTTTAGAGCTAAGAGCGGGTTGAAAGCGACGAATGGCATTTTGAGAGTGTAATTGTTCATGTTGCTCAATTTGTCAGGAAAGATTTGAGCATGAGATCTCAAAAGGCCTGTATTGAACGTCTTTTTCATAGGTTCGTAATTCATACACGTAACTTTTCCCTTACATGTTACTCGTAATACAGAAAAATCTAAAAATTTCAGATCCCAGGCACTTTTTAAAATTTGTCTATAATCATTACTTCGTAGTGAATTGTTATTCAGTAATATTATTAAACACTTTGGCCGCGCATCGATTGGCGATTTTTTCACTATGAAATGTAAAATTTCGTAAACATTTTGTAAAGACCACTTATTATTATCTTCATTGCCAATAATTATGTTAAGCTCCCACGTGAATTTTGGCAATCTTGCGAATGTAATATCGCTTGATACAGTAACATCGATTATAAATGTTGGAATTTCACTCGATATGTCCTTATGAAAATTATTCGCACTCGTAAAGTTACTTGTGAAAATTGCGATTTGACGTGGTTTTAGCGAATAAATGATAAAATCTATAATTTCATTTACTTGACAATTGTCTTTATTATATTTTATTAAAATAACAGTTTCTATGCAAATACTAAAAATATAAATTACAGAGAAAATTCTCATTTCTCTTTTTTCTTGTACAGAAATGTGCTTGTCAACTTTAGGATTTTTACTGAAAAAAAAACAAACTTGTTTAATAGAACTTATGAAAGGCTTTTAGTGAGATTATTTGACTGCATTATTATGGTGTGTCATTAGATAGTGTTCCAAATGGGAATATCATTTCCCCCGGTTGTAGATATTATCAGGTTGGTTAGTAGGTACAATTTTGTGAATATTTTTAGTAGCATTTGAGCTACTGTTTGTAATGTAATTTTATTGATACTCATAAGCCATCCATTTGTTTGTAGAAAAAAATAATATATTTTTTTCTTAAATGTAGTTTTTGAAATGACTGGTCGCACTGTCCACTTATTTCGAAAGGTGATGACAAAAAATAAACACTCAAATACGTAATTTGATCCTAATCTGGGTTAAAGTTTATTAAATTTTAGTAAATTGTTAAACAAAATTATACAAGAATATATTACAAGAAAAGTTCAACTAACAAAATAAAATGATAAACTCTGACCACGAGCGAAATAAAACTTTCAAAAATTATATGTACTACTTCGAATAAATTCGTTTAGGCTATATGACTTGCTGCCAGTCAATTGTGATCGAAAATGTGAACTATCGTATGTTATATTGTAGTTAGAGTAGTATTAGTACACGGTTCATGTGTCGGTATGATCTATGTATTAGCAGAGTATATAGTTATGTGGAAGGAGGACTGGTAGCTAAGGGCGTTGCTATAGGACGAGCGTTGGTTCTTCTGGGCTCCTTAATACGTCTTTATATTATAATGATACAATAAATACTATTACTATCTAAGATATAAACGATCTGTATTCACTTTTTAAATTAATTGAAAATGTCATCGACAGAAGTATCTGAAATAAAAAGTAACCTGGAATTCCAGTTTATGCAGAGCGTCATTTTCCAAATCTTGCATAACGATATCAATTAGGATAGGGCTGAGAGGATTGCCCATAGCTGAGACAAAAATTTGCTTATAATATCTAATATTAAATTGAAAAAAATTATATTGAGTATAAAGTTTATAGCATTTAAGAATTCGTAACACGTTAACTTGATTTTATTGAACAACTGTGGCCAACGTTTTTCTATTGCTTTGTAAATAAGCTCCTCCTCATGAACGTTAGTGAAGAGGCTTACGACGTCCAGACTAATAATTTCGTATTGGTCGGGTATATTGATACATGATAATTTATTTCGTAACGGGATATAATTTCTCTATAATCAGATATAAAAACAAAATAAATATTAAGGCGAATTGTTATGGAACTTATTGTTATAATTTATTTGATTCGATCAATGAATTTAACATCAGATGTTGAATAAAAATAATTTAATAATTTAATAAAATAATAAAAATAAAAATAATAAATTATAATTTAATTAATAATTTAATTTTTTTTACCATCAGATACTGCCGGTTATTTAGCAAGAACCATTTAAAAATTAAAAACATAAAAAATTTTAATTTAAAGTTCTAAACACAGAAAAATTTATTTAAAAATATTTTACAAGGGATGGGTGTAACAGAAAAAAAATAATTTTTAGTTTTTGTATTTGTTTTTTATTGTTGCATAATTAACACTACTTAATATATAATTAGATTATTCACAGCCACTAAAACTAGATGAGACAATAAATACTAATGATAATGTCGTCTCAACAAATATTATAGATATGACAATAGATGTATATTACAATATTGATATTGATTATGAAAAATGTGTACGACGTGACAATACGTAGTAATAATTCCAATAACGTGGTAACTAGGATCGAAAGTATTATAAAGTGTCAATAAATAAATAAATAATTAAATAAATTTAACGGCGGATCATAAATAAAGCTTGAATAAAGCTTCAATAATTGAATTTTAAGACTTTAAACGGCGATGCCGAGACTTGATTTCGACTGGTGTGAATCTTCTTTCCAATTGGTGAATTTGTAAGGCGTGGACGAAATAGATGGTTCGAACTTTTGCATTAAATTTGCAAAATCATCACTCACGAAAGACTCGGGCATAGCAGTCATGCCGAGTTCAATTTTCGTGGACATTCTTCGGGTCTTCTCCCTGGTACATTCAAACTCATTAATGCCGGATAAATCATGATATGTCCCCTTCACAGACGGCTCGTCGCTGGACGATTTGCGCGATCTGCTGAAAAGTTCGGATACGCGACGAATCCTGGAAACCGATTTCCTTACAATATTCGCGCCGAGGCTCTCGCGCTTGCGCCTTGACGATCCCTTGCATATATCGTCGTAAGAGTCGATGAGTTTCCTCTCGAGCAGAGTCTTGGCCTGGTCGAGCCTGGCCACCATCTGCTGGTACTCGCGCTCGCGCGTGAAGTAGCGATCCTGGCTCTCCAGTGTGTGTATCCTTACGTCATTTATGACCGACGTGCTGAAGTTCTCGAGGTCAACTTTGACTTTTTCGAGGTCGCTGTTGCGCTTCTGGATCATATTGCACTTGTACTTAAGCTTCTGTACCTCGTTCTCCATCATATAAGCCTCATAATTTTTATCCTCAATCTTATCCTCAAGATTAGCGATCTGTTGTTTGAGATTCAAGACAGTGAATTCACAATCAGTGCAGGTCTTGTCCTCGATATTTGTACTGTACTCAAACTCGAGCTTCTGATCGACTTCTGCTTTCTTTGCATTGTCTTCATTATTGTTAGAAACGCAGGTTCTGCAGATTTTGTTCTCGATATTTGAACCGTACTCAATTTTGGACTTCTGAGCGACTTCTACTTCCTGGTCATTGCCATCGTCATTGTTAGAAATGCCGATTTCAATGTGAGCGCTTGAAATATGTCTTTCGCTGGCTTTCGGCGTATTCTTCGCTTTTTCCGTCTGCAGTTCGTTTACCTGACTGTGCAGGAATTCTTCTTCTTCATTGTTTTCCTCGACTTGCATGCAGATTTCAATGTTAGCGCTTGAAAAATGCACTTCCCTGCCTTTCCGCGTATTCTCCGCTTGTTCCCTCTGCAGTACCTCTGCCTGACTTTGCAGGAATTCTTCTTCTTCTTCATCGAATTCCTCAACTTGCATGCTGCAGTGGCGATCGGCATCCGGATGTTGAGGATAATCCTCGTGAAACGATGCCACAATTTTCTCGGAGCTCACGTTCTGATCTGTTACGCTCTTTTGCAGGGTGTTAAGTTGCTTCATCAAGAGCTGCTGACATTCGAGCAACCTATTCCTTTCTTCCGTCACCTCCTGCAGCTGACTCCTGCAAGTTTCGAAATCCTCCAGCTTTCTTTGGTAACGGAGAACATCTGCTTCCAGGCGGTTGGCCTTATCCGCCTTCTCCAAGAGGGCGTCAATCTTGTCGTTACAAGCTATTTTCGCCTTTTTCAATTCAGATTCTGTAATTGAAACAAAAGTATTTTAGAATCAGAAAATTTATAGAACAATGAATCTTTGATGCGTAGATAATAAAATATAGATCCTTACCTAATACTTCGTTTTTAAATCGAAGCTCATCAAGTTCCTTCTGGCACGCCTCGAAATCGGACGCGTAGTTGTCGCAACTTCTTAAGTCGAGAACTTTTCCTTGTCGTCGCATCGGCCGCGGTGGAATCTCGTGCGGTGATGGCGACGCTGGTAAAGCCATCGCCAAGATGCTTTCATTCAAGTTCGATTCTTTACTCTCGTCGGCATCATGGTTCTTTGTTGAGGCCGTCATAAGATTGATCCTATCGAGGTATTCGTTGCGCTCGCCGTATAGCCTTCTTAAGCGGTCAAATGCGAGTTGACAGTTATCAATGTGTTTCTCATTGAATTGTTTCTCCGGGTCAGGCAGAAGCATGTCCTGGTGAAGTAGAATACCTGGCTTGCAGATTACCTGTTGAATAAGAAATCGGTTAGTGGTTTCTACTAACGGAGTACAAAATATAATCGACTCTACCGATCTATCTAATCACTTGTTGTGTAAATAAGAAAATTAATTAATTAACGTTGTTAATATATTTTATTATATATTACGTTGTTTAATTCCAATGAATAAAAAATTAAAATAGTTTAAAAAAATAAATAAATGAATTTTATCAAAAATTCTTTTAATTTTCCAACACTTATGATAAATGAACTTTCAGAATACAAATTTTCTTTTTTCCTTTCATCTGGTGTTTGTATAAAGACGAAACAGTAACGTTAACAAAGCAGCAATCTAATTTTTCATTTAATAATCTCAACGAAATATTTCATAGATTTGAAAGTGAAACTCACCTCGTCAATCAGATCTTTCAATTGCTCTTGAAGAAAGATATCGAATCCCATCATACTTCTGGTAAAGATGTGGCTGTTGGGGCACAGAACAGAGCAGCTGATCAGCAGCTTAAGCAGAAGCTCCATTTCCGCCACGTGCTCGATCGGTTTCTTGGCCAAGTCCGAAATATTTGGCACTACCAGAAGCATGTAGCCCAAGTCGATTTCGATATAATTTTGCAAACATCTCAAAATAGCGTCGAGATTAGTTAATCTAATTTCGGGTTTGTTCTCTGATCGTTTGATGACGCTGTGCTGGATATCCAATTTCCTGAGAAAAAATGTTTATAGTTAAGAAAGCGAATGAGACAATGTTATGTATGATTTGAAAATGATCACATTGTATGAAACTCAACAGAAAAATTATTAAGAGTGAAACCTTGTTGATAAAAAAATAGATCTAGTTAGATTTCTCTAATACAAAGATCGTAGAAAATTTTCTTTAATATAAACTCACTCCAATTTTTTTTTTTTAAATGACTCCAATGACAAATATTTAATTTTTACTTTATTCGAATTTTATAAATATTATAAATTTAATAAAAAAAATTCAATACTCAAGTATACGACTTCTCTTATTGAAATTTATTTTTAAACAGGGCCATAATTAATTGAAAAACAAAATTGTTACTTACATTTGTCGAATCACATGATGTATCAGTATACCGTCCACCAAGCTGTCATAGGTGAGAGGCTCCTCTTCAGCTTCTATGCAGCTGGCGAACCAGGCGACCAAGGGTCCTGCCATGAGGTTTTCCACACATGTCGAGGCCATTTTTTTTTTCTATCCCAAGTTAGAATCACAATTGCACAAAAACAAACACACAACTAATCACTATGCTTCTTTTTCTCTGCCGCGAAGACCACCAAGTCAGTCGTCGTTCATCACAAACTTAATGTCAGCCAAGCCAAGAGCAAGCGCACAGAGGCAACTGCTGCGAACTGAGGCCTGTGCGGGACTGGTGACTTGGGCCCCGTACTCGTTTCATTTTATAGCCATAGTAGGGCAGGAGTGCGGGGCATCCTGAAAAGTGCAGCGGCAAATTTTCCGCCAATCAGCGGTACAGTGCGGTGCCGGGGAAATGGTCAGTACACCGCCCCCGGTTTCTTAAAGTGCTCCAGTAATCCGCAAAGGGTCTTGAGGGGGACAGCATTTACAGTTTGGTGCTGCAGGCTCGGAGAAAGGTGCATTGGGCATACGCCGACCCCCGCAAACCGGGATTATCTCAGGTTGAAAATGCAGTCTCCAGGCATAGATGCTTGTGGGTGACTTATACCTGACCTGTGCGAGGCGGCGCCGTATTAAGGGAGGTTGATGCTCATGAGCAGTTTCTTATGTTCGATTGTTGTGGTCGATTTTCTGACAGACTAAATGACAAATTGTTTATTAATTGCTTGGCGAACTCGAATAAACTTTCAAAATTGCATAAATTGCACAAGGAATGCGATATGTAATGGTTGCGCAATGATCTTGTTGTTAGAGGCAATATATTAATCATATTTATAGTATATATAAGTCTATAGTGAAGTTGCAAGAATTAAGTCGGGCAACGATTAACAGTTTGAAGCTCCTTTTGATGAGAGATTGGTTGAAGTAAATAATAAAAATATGAATATAACAGTGATATGCGGGTAACCGAAAATAACGTCAATCCACGAACCTCGAGTCCGACTAACCAATTTTTTTTTCCCGTAAGAAAAAAAAGTCGAGCTGCGTGAACTGGGCCACCCAAAGGAGTCGGGGGCTGTTTGAGTGCAATCAGAAGGCTAAGAAAACGGGGGCAAGAACAAAAAATTACGGATCCTGCGTAATTCTAAAAATAATCTAAATTGAATTAAATAGATATTTTTTATGTGCTGATTTTTTCTTCAAATTTATTAGAGTACTACAGTTTTGTGGGCATTTCGCTTGAGTAGCGCAATTTTCTCAAGAGCTTAGATTATTTTTGAAGAAAGAAAACCAACGAATAAAATAGAAATAGATAGGCATAATAAATATATAGTAAGCAAAATAAATTACTATATGTAAAAAGAATGTGCACTATACGATGCTTATTTTAGAAGGTATATACACAAAAAAAAATAAGAGTAGACGATTGACTCTTAACTCAAATTCGGACTTATCTGATTCTACTTTAGTTAAAGTTTAAAGAATTTAATAAACTTCAGCTCAAATGTAGCATCAATCAAGAGAATTTTGCAAGCATTGTAATCATTCGGAAATCCCCGCTCGTCCAACCACAACAACAACAGCAACAACATAGCGTCTGTCCGGTGTCTTCTTTACGTGCGGGAAAGCCGGCGCTCGAAGAGTCAACCAATGACGCGCGGGGCAATAAACTAAAACTTACACTTCATCCCTGTCTCTCTGTTTGCTCTTATGCTTAAGTGGGCTCTCCTGGGTTTAGCCCACAGTGTCCTGCCAACTAATTTGCCTTCACTCCGGGGTGTGTGCGCGGGATGAACCTGCGCAGGTAACCACGACACTTCGCAGGGGGTTGAAGGCACCGCCGAAGCGACGCGCGGCCCACGAAGTTTTCGGAATCTCGTCGGCTCGAAGGATTTTTATTAGTATATACCAACGCTGCAGCCGAAGATTGTTTTTAGCGAGGCGGTTTGCAGAAATGTGGGCGGGTCCTGGTGTAAAGGTGTAAAACTGGACGAAGAGCGGCCGAGTGCGCAGGCCGAAAGTGCGAGTGTATAAAAATTGTAGCAGAACTAGGTAAAAGCGTAGGTAAAAGCGGGGTGAAGCGAGCCATATTTGTATAATTTATGTGGCCGGATCTAGTAAAAGTTGAGGGTGTAATTAGCCTGTAAAATTACTCAAAACACGGCAAGAAAACTCTGCTCGTTCACTCAGTGCCAATAATGTCGCACAGTTCCTTTCATGGGCATCGGTCGTAAAACTTATAGTCGTGAACCTGAGCACGCTCCGGTCTGTACGGTCACACAATGAATGTACAATGAAGGTACGTGTCAAGGGGTGAAAAGGAAGTGCAGAATGAGGAGGCCGACGCTTGCTAATGTAATAAATTTATTATGGCACGAGCTAGTCGACAATTTGCCCGCTAGTGATGTACAAAACGCCGGCGCCAAAGTACACATGGACGTCGAATCAACGAGCGCACGTGCATAATTTTATTTGCGGGAAGCATCCAGAGAAAATCTCCAGCTTGCCCTGGCTACTCGCCAAAAGTCCGTGTGCTCGCAAGGAATTGTGGTATACACGTGGGTACGTGCACGTGTTCACGTATAGAACGTTCGACTTTTTCTTTTTTTTCATTCGTTGTCGATGTTTTGTAACCAATCAAAACGAGATTTCGTGAATTTCAGGAAGACATCGGGTAGAAGAAGAAAAATATAAAATTTTTAATTGTTTATCAGCGATTCGATTGATTACCTAAATATAAAAATGAAAAAAAACAAATTTCAGTTATATTAATAATTTTTAGAAAACTTTAAAAAAATCTTAATGAAAAAATAAAAATGAAAATCCCAAATTTAATATCTGTTGAGTTCTGACGAATACACTCACCCTTATTAGTAGTTCCAAGACTTTCATCAGCGGATTTCGTTTTTATTAAATATGACAATACTGTAACATGAAAAAAATATTGAAAATTCCTATGTCCTCAAGTTTCTTGAGCACGGATTGACTGGACGGCTTCATCCGAGACTTAACTTTCTATCCGCCTCCTGACTGAAGAATTAGTCTACAATGCAAAATACGGCCCTTCTATCAGATTAACATTAATTAACAGAATTCTCAATATATACATTCGTTGGAATCGTGAAAATTCCCGTTCGACAAACCACAACAGCATATATAGCGGCTAGCCTGCGTGCGCAGTCCTCTCTCTCTCTCTTCGTGCGAGAAAGCCAGGGCCTAAGAGCCAACCATCTGCCTGTGCGGGCAAGGCAATAAATTAAAACTCAACTTACTCCCTCGCTCTGTTTGCTTCTATGCTTATAAGCGGGGTCCGCTCTTGGGTTAGCCCGAATAGTTCTAGCCACTAATTTACCTTCACTCTTGGCTGGCTGTGCGGCGCGTGCAGGGATGAAGCTGCGCGCGCGCGCAGGCGACCAGCGCTTCGCGGGGGGCTTTGAAGCTGCTGCTGACGCTCAGGTGACCCGACAATGGGGTTCTTTGGAAGTTTAATAAAGATTTTTTCTTATTACTTGGGATTAGGGGCAGGCCATGGTGTAAAAGTGTAAAACACTTAACGTCGCGGCAAAAGTAATTAGCCTATATGCGGGGCTGTTTGAATTCTATATATATAAATGTGGATGTGAGAATTAGGGAACGGCAGAGAATGAAAATATATCGACGCTTAATAATATAATAAATTTATTATTACGTCATTAACAAAAATTGTTTTTACAAATAGTCCTCGGCGCTTTGCTTCGGCCTCGATATACATACACATTATCCTTAATTGTATATAGAAATAATGATAATTAAGCTTATACACGAAAATCCATCGGCAGTAAGTACTTATGACGTTACAACGTATGACTAAAGGCACTCTCCCTGGCCGACTGATTAAGGAAGTGGAGGAGGGGGGGGGGGGGGGGGGGGGGGGAAAGGAGACAGAGGGGGGGGGGGGGGGGGGGGGGGGGGGGGGGGGGG
>JAPYZP010003542.1:0-17098 GCA_030522985.1 Torymus sinensis | reverse complement strand
ACGCGCGTTCGCGCAATGGCAAAGTCTCGCGGAAGGCATCGATCCATTAAAATTCATTCGGCCCTAAAAACGTCTTCGCGAGCTCGATTCCCCGTGCGTCGTCGTCGTGCTTCGGTATATATAGAAGCCTTGGCGTGCGGTGTGTAAGCCGTATTCCCCGAGCAACTCCCTGGCCAGAGGGGAGATAGAGGGTCATTGTGCATGTACTTGCTAAAGGGATGAACGAGCTCCTCGCGTCGTCGTCGTCGTCGCCGTCGTGGGGCCAAAGTCGAAAGGGCGAGCATCGAAACGACCCGGAGAGCGAATCCCGTTGAGACCCGGAGAGAGATCGACTCTCGCAGCAGTTCGCCTTGGAAAGCCTGCACACGAGTCACGCGGAATATGTTTAGCTGAAATATCCATGAGCGGGCTTGTTTTCGGCTTCGGCCTTTTTTTATTGCGCGCACACGCGCGAGATTCGATGATGTTTATCGACTGTGGGGTTTCGAATAATGTAGACTTTATTTGTTCGACATTGATTGGTTATAGTGTGGGTTCGGTTTTCTCAATCAATTTGGAAACGGATTTTTTTAAATCGCCCCTGATATTCGTACGATAGATTTATATTATACACACGCATATATAGATAACGGGATATAATTTTTCTAGTCAGATATATCAAAACAAAACAAAAATCATAGCGAGGTGTTTTCAGACTTATTCTCTGGATCAATACACTTGGAATCTGTCGTATAAATAGCATCAGTCTTTTAAAATCGATCCTGTTTGAGAAAATTAAATATATGTAAAGCAAATCGAAATACGACGTTCCTCTTATCAATCATAGATATATAGATAGGTTTGCAAAATTGATATTGCTTCAATTCTCTGCAACGTTGTTTAAAATGCATAATAAAATACAATATTGATGCCGTAATTAAATCATATCGGTTTGATATTGTTTTATATGAATACGCAGACTATTCTCGTTACAGCTATTACAATTTTTCATGTGATATTCTCACTGTTATCATTAGAATTGCTGCGACCCGTATTTGAACACGGCGATGATT
This sequence comes from Torymus sinensis, assembly GCA_030522985.1. NCBI lineage: Eukaryota > Metazoa > Arthropoda > Insecta > Hymenoptera > Torymidae > Torymus > Torymus sinensis. The sequence goes on along the minus strand of JAPYZP010003542.1, from coordinate 16,046 downwards.
GGGTCAACAAACATATCGAGTCCTAAATCCGAGGGCTTGATCTAGATGATTGATCTACCGTAACTCTTGGAATTAGATTACACCTACAGCAATATTAGGTAAATATATTGCAATTATACCTAACCAAATATCCATTACTCGATGTATCGTATCAATAGTAATCGACACACGTTTCGAGCACCTCAAAATAACATGTCCAATAACTGCTGACAAGTAAAGAAAGTTTCCAAACTTTTGCACCCATCCTATAATTAATCGAGGCGAAACCGAAGTTCTTAATTAACAATTCTCGTAGTGTACGGCCAAAAATGTAGAGCACCTACTCGAGAAACGAATGACAGCGCTCGGCCACAGCCAAACCAAGAGAGCAGGCCAGGCGAGTGGAGTGAGAGAAGTGGACGTTGCGCGCGGCGGTCTACTCCAACACGCGCGCATCGAGAGAGTATATACATATATACTTATATACTGTGCCTGCAGGGCAACTACCGTAGTGTATATAGCGGGAGAGTCGCGTTTTCGCCGCGCCGTGAACCACTTCATCGCGATATGCTGCGCGCGCGCAGGCGACCACGACGAGAGAGAGAGAGAGAGAGAGAGGAGCATCCGCAGTGACTTGGGAGTAAACCCGCACGGCGATAAAGAAGAGCTCGATGCTCGCCGAGTGAACTCAGCCGCGGTCGCGAGAGTCAAGCGCCGCGCGTGGGCTGGAATGCTTTGACAGCGGACCTCGTTGCGCGCCCTGATCTTCTGTGTGGGAAGAAGGCGAACAGCGTGTCGATATACTCGTGCTAAATGCCGGCGCTTAAATTGCTTGCTATGAGCAGAGGATGGCCGTTATTGTACGAACAGTGTAGCACACTTTTCTCATGTACCTTTGGTGCAGCGTCCGTTTTTTTCTTATCATTTTTTAATCGAAATATGATTATTTATAAAGCTTATTTATAAATTAATGTGGGCGCGAAGAATGACCTTTTTAAAAATTTGATTTAATGTCAAAAATATATATTTATATGCAAAATGTAAATGTTTTTCGGTAATTAATGTCTGTCACGATCTCGACTTTATCCCTTATTAATGAGTTTGTCCCAATTATTCGCAACTGGTTTATTTAAATATATCTACATTATACAACATCGATTTTATATGCCAAGTTTATACTGTCTGTGGATATTCTTCATAATTACGCATTTTGTAGAGGTAAAATTATCAAAGGGCGACTGTTATAATCTGGTTAGGTGGAAACGTATACTATTTAAAATTACAGCTATATTTTCGTTGTACTGAAAAATTTCACAAAAGAGAGTATATTTTCCGCACACAAAAGTACTACCTGCTTTAAAATTTCCTTCTCCATTCACGCAAAAGTGCAAAAAGGGCAATGCAAAAGTAGGACACGCCAAAAAAAAAAAATTTCTTTTTTACGGATATGAATAGGTTCATCTAATACATGAAATTTTCCTTTAAAATCACTGAGACACAAAAGTAGACTGTATATTTCTTCAGCAGTTATATATAAAATATGCAAAGAGATGTCAAGTTTTAGAGATATTTGATGACCTTTATGTTATAACGATGCTAGGCGAAGAACGTCGATGTTAACCTTAATTAGTAAACGTGATGAATAATGCAGTAATAAAGAGGATGATTTGGTGAACAGTAATAATACTCATTTCGCGTGTCTCAAAGAATGCATAAGAAATTTTCGATTATTTTAATAATTGTATCGAAATGTCTGAGTTGTTTGAAGATAACTAAAGATAGTTTCAATTTCTTGATCCAGGGTATAAGATCTAATCGGTGACATTCTTTGAACGAAATATGATCAATAAGTTATGTCCTCATTCCTGTGCTTATTGTACTTCTCTATGATATTCTGTATCTAATCTATAAATAACATATTACATATTAAAATTTTAATATCGCATGAAAACGATATTTTTCAAATCGTCGAATAATAACGAGTTCGCGTCAAATCACCCGAAAATTGAACTCACGCTATGCATATTTAGATTTTGTACGTTAAATAATTCCTAAAAACTGAACGGAAATAAAAGAGAGAAAAACAATCTCTTATACGTACAAACAGAAAAGATAAACCGAAACCTCAATATTGACTACACCAGCACAGCGACGCGCAGCGGCACCACTCTGTTGATCCAATCCGCACTAGAAAATAATGTTTTAAAATTCGAAGCTTCAGTCGATTATATACCGTTCCACCCACGCGATCCTTCTCAACAACGCCGCCCCCCGTCATTTCGCGACCTCTTCGCCCGCGCGCGCGTGCGTCTCTCTCTCGAGTAGCTATATCTGATTCCCCACATCGGATTCGCCGTCAAGCCGCGCGCGTTGGAAAAGCCCCCGGCTCGCTAATCAGATAAACAAACGAGGCCCGGGCGCTTGCCTCAAAGAGCTTAGCGCCTCGATATATAGCGCGCGCACGCTAACTATTTAATTTCATCCCATTTTATTCGGCTCCCCGCCACGACGGCAATCTCCGGTGCTCGCTTTGTACGCTTATATACACACATACGCGCACTCGTACTATATGTATACACATGCAGTCAGAGCAGAGTGTATGCGAGAGAGTGAGAGAGCCGCGGCGTGGATTCGCGCGATGGCGACGGGACTAACTCTATCTTGGCAAATTACATTTCCATCTTGTTACGCGATAGGCGCAAACACTCTCCTCTCACCCCTCTATCTCTCTTCCACTATTCTCCCCTCTTCTCTCCCGCACGCGCCGCATCAACGTCCGACCGAGTTTCTCCCTGATTAGTTATACGCGTCGACGTGCGCGGGATTATATTTCCCTGGCAATTAATTAACAAACTTCTCTCACTCTCGCGCCGGGCTCCGTCGCGCTGTTATATACTTTTGTCACGAGTGCTCGTACATATACGATCAAAAGCCGCGCTGGAGTTGAAACGGACGCTCATGGTTGCGCCGAGGGTCGTGCAATCTCGTTTTAAAGATATACCTATATACATACAGCGCGCAATCGCTGACTATCGGCAGGTGTAATGGAATCTGTCGCTCGCATTATATGCAGAGAGAGTGAGTGAGAGAGAGAAGCACGTGTGCGTGGGGTAGGGGTGGTCCGATAGGGTGAAGAGTATAGGGCGGACTATCGAAGCGGGTAGTCGGCAGAGAACAAACGAACGTATATATATACGAGCGCGTCCGACGTGCTCTCGTGTGTATACCTTTGAAGGCTCCATATACATCAGAAGTCTCCCGCTGATACAGGCCAACGAGATAGTTGAGCGCGACCGACGTGTCAGAGTCATGGAGAGTGAGAGAGAGAGAGAGAGCTCGTGTGGGTAGAGAGAGAGAGAGAGGGGTCAGGCTCGTAAAGGTAGATTGATGCGAGGAGAGATGAAGGGGGAGATACAGGGGGCGAGCGCGCACGAATATTCAAATGTTTAATTGTTATTTGCTTTGGGGTTTGCAGAATGTTTGCTTGAATATATTTACAGGCGATTAAGGACGCCTCGTTAAACTCTGATTTACGGAATGGGAAAGGAGGAGAGTCCGTGAGGATTATTTTTTGGGCCGCCTGTAAGAAAAAAGTATCCATGATTTTATATTTAGGTTTTATTCGACGAGGTAATGGATTTGAGGACGAACGTACCAGGTTTGGTATGTGGGCCCAACCTGGTTTGGGTATTATGGAGATGAGGAATTTGTCAAAACCATAGTCTTCTTAATGGTCAGAGGATCGGAAAGCCAGTATATAGTGGCTCAATCCATGATCGACACTTTACACATCGTCAATCCATTATATAAGATATTTTTTTTATTCATTTTCATAGAACGATCACGTACTATAAATGCCAATCTTCTAAAGCTTAATAGTTTTTCAACGTAAAAGTTAAATTAAAACTCGGAAACAAAATTTTCTGGGTCTCCCATACGCAAACCAAGTTGGTCTCACACGCCAGACCGGGTCCGTTCGTTTTCAAATTAATTACTTTATCGAATAAACTCTTAATATCGAAAAAAATGGTTAGTTTTTGTTTAACAACTGGTCAGAAAACATCCCTTATGGACACTCCTATTTTGCTTGAAGATTGATTAGATTTTTGTGATTCTGAAAGTAACACAATTGCGAGCTAGAATTTGGTTTCAAGTAACCGTCCTATCAGTGACTTAATAATCAATCATACACACACACACACACACACAAACACCCACACACACACACGCGCACGCACGCACGCACGTACGCACACATAAAATACAAATATATTGCTTCCTCCTAGAGGAAACTTTTTTATTTGGGCAACAATCAACAGGGAAGGAGATTAATAGGGAAATGTTAACTTAAAAAACCATGTTATATTCACAGTACACTAATATTCACTCTACTCATATATAAAATTAGACTTCTAAAGTGACGAATATGAAAACGTGTAAAAGCATAGAAAATAAAGAAAAAAAACACAGTCGACATAAGTAGCAATTTTAATTATAAAGAAAAAAAAAATATATTTGCAATCGTAAGTTCATACGGTAGTGCAAAATATATTATAGTTTAAATTGATTTTAAATAATAAATCATTTAAAAAACACTATAAATATAGCGTACTTAATAATATGGTAATTAGGCTATTTCTTCAAAAATTTTACACTATCTTCATTCTAAATAATTATATATTATGAAAATATTATGAATAAAACAATTTCAATACTATATTATACTAGATAATAAACTTCCATACTTTATTCATATCTGCATTTATTCACATTGAAATGTATTTTAAACATATTATGTGAAATAAAATATAGTTTTATAAATTGTATTATTTATTAATTTATTGATAACGATAAAAATAACTTTATTCCTATAAATAATTATAATATAATAATTTTCAATATAAAAAATGTATAAATAATTTTTTAAATCATATAAAAAATGTTAACTGACATGAATATTTAATTAACTCAGAAAAGTAGAAGTCATTTGAAAAGTCGAGAAAAGTAATACGGTTGAAAATAAGAAAGCACAAAGGAAAAGAACAATTCAATTTTGCTGTTAACTTTGTTTTAGCATTATACAGCTGTTCTGACTTTAGTTTTTTTCTTTTCATATCAATTGAAGATTTCTCATTGTTCTTTGTAATGAAAAAGTCTTTAATATTGTTTTTGTAATAAAAAATTGAATTTTATTCTGATTGCGTTCTGATTGTTTTATTAAAAATAGAAATTTTTCTTTATATATTATTTATATGAAGTTTTGATATACTATTATAAAAAAGTTGAATCTTTGTGGATACATATATGTACTTTTCTCAATAGACTAATACTTCTATTTTATCATGTAATAGTTGTTATTATAGTATTTAAGTATATTCAACATATTATTAATCAAATTAAATATTTTTCTACAACATGACTTTTACTATTATGCGTTATTTTTTTCTGAATATTCTTACTGTTATTTCAATATATCTTTCTTTAAAAATCTTGTTTAATAATTACTTATCAGAGAAAAATAAATAGATTTTTCGGTAAAAGCGAATTATTTATATTTGATGGGATTAGAAATACATATTGGTTTAAAGTGCTTTGATACAAAAGCCATTGATATTTCTTGTATTTATTTATAAATAAATGTGTAGAAAATATTATTTTATTCGAAACCCATTTCTAAAAATTCTTGTTTGTACACGTATTTTTATACTATTTGACCAAAAATTGTTAACATCGTATGCTGAGATTTACTTTTCTTTGATATGAACTATCTAACATGATGTTTTTTATTTTTATGTAATTCTAGACGTAATAAAAAATTGCATATATTTGCTTTGTAAATAATGACATTGGCTGCTGCTAAGATTTAGTCCTCGTTGCAATTTTTTAAAACATGAAGTAGATGGAATTCGAAATCGGGGTCATGTAATCTGAAATTCAATCGATAAAGATAAAACAAATTGTCACTTAGTATTAAAATAGAATAGTATGTGAGTGTCATTGTCATCGATTGTTATATACTAAAGTACAAAGTGATAATTTTGTTGTAAACAGACTCTTGTTAACTGAATGAAACTCTTGTAATTAATAACGTTAGTTGCATTCGCGAACTGAATCTGCACCAATCAACGAAAAGCGCTTTCAGGCTAATTGCGAAGTTATCTACGCACCTGCGATAAGCCGGGAAACCTGTCGAAATTTCTATCCCTTTTACTCCCGACTACGAGGGAAAAAAAATTGGCAAACTTTTCATGTATTTCCCTTGACGCTTTATAACTTACGGAATTCCTTACATTTAAAAAAAATTTGTTCTGGTCATATGAAAGGTCGTCTAATTACAAAATTTGAGTAAGAATGTATTTTAGGCATTTGTGTATAAATTATATAATAAGGTGTTAGATAGTATTTATACTTTCAAGCAATAAAAGATAGATAATGTTTTAATAAATTGTTAATAAATGTAAAGTTGTTCATGAACTATATGATAATTTTGAAAATTGGTCTTTTTAAATTGTGCTTGTCCGGTTGTGTTAGACATTAGTTATTCAAAAATATCTCGATAAAAACCAGTTTTTATTATTATCCTTTCACAGTATATTTCTTCAAAGCAGTACAGTTTTTTTAACTTAAAAGACACCTAACCTAACGTATACACAATTAAATAATAATTAAGTAATAATTTAATCTATAAAGTCCTTTGAACAGCCCCCTGCCCCGTTCAGCCAAAAGAAAACGATGATAATTAATGTTGTTCTATAGGGAAACAGGCTAGAATTTTTTGAAGTATAAAATATAATTTTTTCTCTTTTTTGGATACGAACATTGTTAGAGAACAATGACGCTAATTTTTTTATTTTTCAGTTTAATATGTTTAATTTAGCAAGTTCAAATATGTAAAACGAACTGAGATGATAGGACTAATCTTGGTCAAAACATGACTTCCTTTTGAGGCTTCTAGATTGAGAGGCTTTCAAGTTAATTATCATAAGTTATTAGTCAAATGTTTGATTGCATGTTGTATGAAAGGAACGGTCCATCAAATAAAAATATACATCTACACTACTTAGCAACTTTGAAGCTCAACTTCTCATACTCAATAATGGGCTTTGTATTTCTCTCTCCATAACATACATTTAGCTTTAGTTTTATAATAGATCCTTTAAAATACTATCTATTCTGTGTATAATTTGAGTCGACGGTTTAGAGAAATTCTCGTTTAATCATATCGAAGCGAGAAACGCTCCACAAATAAAATCCCTCAGCAATCTGGAAACAAAAATCTGACCGGAATTCGCACTACGTTATCCGCATCGCTGTTGCAGCAGCATGCCGCACTTTTCAGCGCGCATATACCACCGACCGACCAACCATCAGCCGACGAGCCAACCCCGTGCTCGCCTTCAAAGTCCCGGGAGAGATAAAAAAAAGAGAGTATAAAAACGGGGACAGAGCGAGCGCGGGCAGCCAAACGGGCAACGAAAGGTGGACGCATGCCCCCTCGAATTACGAGTAGTCGCTACACACGTAAATTACGTCACGGGTCGGCGACTCACCAGGATAGCAGCAGGTCCAGCAGCAACAGTGGCGTCCACCGTCCAGCAGTCCGGTGCGCCGCTGCTCATCGGTGCACGAGAACTCTTCCCCCTCAACCCCCTTTCCTTTTTTGTACCTTCGAGAAAATCAGCCCTCACTATCTCTACATTTCCTCTCTATCTCTCAGCCGGTGGCTATACGTATATCCTGGCACTCGAATACTACATTCGCGCACTTTTTGTTAATATCCTCTTGTAATGATTCCACCCCTATACACCGGATCGCGCGGAAAATAAACGAATGGAAAAATCAAGGCTCGTCGATGTATACAATACGAAGAAGACTGCACACGAGGGGGGGTGTAGCACGCGTGACACGCGCGCGCGGCGACTAGGTATACGCAGAGGCAGCGGCACGACAGCGCGCGACTCGAATCGTGCGAGCACTGGCTGCGCAGTGAAGCACGCGAGTTGCCGAGCGCGCGCCAGCCAGCCAGCCAGTCAGCCCCACCGTGCGGTCTGTGCGCGCGCGCGTATTACTCCCCCGCGTCTCGCGCTCTCTCTCTCTCCTCTAACCCGCGCGCGCATTACACTTGCGCGATCTCTCGCGGCGCGCTGCTGCTGCCGCTGCTTACCTGTGCGAGGTGATGGCCCGTCGCTCTCACCTTCTCTCCCTCTGACGCCCCCCCTTCGCCCCGGCCAGGTGTCTGCGCGTTGCGCCGCGGTGTGGCAGCCCCAGCATCGGACTGTCTAATCGCGGAAACCAGTCTCACTTTTTCGTAAAACGATGTTTATTTGGTGATGGAGATTGTTTGATTATGTGGTTTATTAGGATTGGGTTTCGTGTTTCATTATTTGCCGGGTATAATCTTTCGGTAATATAATAAGCAGGTTATAGAATAACGGCAGCAGATGAAGGCAAAATGCAACATGCGATCCACACAAGAGACGAAATGTGTGAAATAAAAAGAGTGATACGGACAAGTTTGGAGTAGTATGACGGAAAATAAGTGTCATAGTCAAAGAAATAAGGAGAAAGGACAGATTTCATCTGACATTCGAAAAACATCACTTTTTTAATATGTTTTCTTTTTAATTGCACGTATAAATAAATTTTTGTTTAAATACGTAAAATTTTGTGTATTTTTCTCTTTCAAATTGTTTTTGATACGGCCTGTATCAATATTTATATTTCATTTCATCAATAATGATTTATAACGCTTGAAACCGTTTAAAATGTTACATTAAAAACGATGACTTGATGTTTTCAGGATCAAATTATCTTTTATTTGCTCCAAACGCCCATTTAAAAGAGTGAAATTTGTGGGAATGCTCTACTACCTTGTGATTTTTATGCAAATTTTGCAAGCACACATCAAAATAATAAAAAATAACATGTATTTATATAGTAGGTCATTCTCAAGGTAATTTAGCAACCAAGTGCCAACCACAGAAAAAAGAGAAAAAAATGTAGGTGAGGAGAATAGGCGTGAACGGGGGGAAAAAAGAATAAACTGCAGATTTTTATCGCGTAAGCAGACTCGAGCTTGTGCAAGCAAGATCGGAAGATTCTTTTATCTTTTATTTATTCGAGTCGCACAGTTTTCGTTTCCCTCTGTAAAAGGGTTCGCCTTTTCTCCACCGCCTAACCGAGCGTCGCTCGCGTATAAGTTGGCTACCAGTGGCGCCAATGATCACGCGGCTCTTCTTCATTATTCAAAGCTAAACACCGCCATTGGTCATGATACCCATTACTTTTAGCCTCCCTTTTACCGCACTCAACTCTCTCCTCTCCCTCCGTATTCCCCTCTTTCTCTCTGCCTCTCTTTTAGACAACAAGGCTCGACCTGAAAGCTAGGCTATTAAGGAAAGCTCCGCTCTCTGCTACCTCACCGCTATGTATACCTTTCTTGCAGCTGCCAACGTTTTCTACGGCAAGGGAGCTGTGCAATTTTACGTTTATTTTGTTAATACTTTTCTGAGATTTCATCAAAAAAGGAAAAATAGTGCATAAGATTTTAATGTAATTTATTGATTACTAAAAAAATTGAAAAGTGCCCTGGTTGAAAGTATATATATCTAGAAGGATATTTGTCTGTATCAAAGTTCATTTGAAATACTTAAAGAACAATTTAGTACATCATTAGGGTTTCAGTGCTGACGTTAATTAAAAAAAAAAGATAAGTCATAAATAAGATTCGTTTGAGAAAACAAGAAGTTATAAATAATATAAAAATATTTAAAATCATAAGAATTACTAGAATAATAATCGATTCACTCAAATCAATTTTATCATACACATCTCTGGTAAAAATCAATTCTACCTCTGCCCCTATTTGTGTTCCTCTCAGCTCATCTACCACCTGTCCACTCTTGAACGTAATATCAGCCACCCTTTCAAATGACATTTAAAAGCTGGCCGTGCATCTCTCTTATATTCCACTCGTGTCTCGCTCGCGTTCTTTATTAGTTCTTTTTCTACCTGCAGGTGTGCGCGCGCACGCATGTGTGTACGTAACGGTGGACGGGCGAGGGGGGTTGAGGCTCGCGTCTGGCAGGGATAGACCGAAGCGTATGAGCGAGGCAGTCGTACCATGTGTTAACTTAACTGAAGGGATTACGGGATTAGTTAATGGATGCCGCGCGTATGACTGCAGAGGGTGGGCGAGACACAGAAGCAGAGGGTATGTTCTGTATACATGTGTGTGTGTGTGTGTGTGTGTGTGCGCGCGCGTGTGTGTGTGCGCGCGCGGGTGTGTGTGTGTATAGAGTGCACGGTCGGTGACCAATGGATTTGTTAAGTATTTCTCCTTCGGATTATATATGGCTGATGAGGCAGCGGGAGAAAATTAGAGAGAGAGAGAGATAGAGAGAGAGAGAGATAGAGAGAGAGAGAGAGAGAAGCTGAAGAGGAAGATAAAGGGAGAGCAGCAGCTGAAGAAATTACCCTTTTTAGTGGAATTTCCTCTGGGGTTTTTCTTTTTTCGTACCCTTTTTATCCTTCTTCCTGTCTCTATTTTAGTCCATGTATGTAGATGCAATACTATGAGTATCATTATGCAGAACAGAAGAGAAGTATGAGATAGCCAGAGTAACTACTCAGTATTGTCCCTTTGCACGCTTTCTTGTTGTTTTCTCCTTCTCCACTATTACGTCGATCGAGTGCTAGTTGGGCTCGATCGACGGAGTACGTGAAAGCCATAAAATAGATAACAATTAATTTTGTTTCTTATTCATTGAGTGCGATAGATAATAAAAATACAATTCATAGAAGTTTTTAACGTAACATACAGTGACGTCGTATTTTTTTTTTACTTCAAGAATAGTCTTTATTTACTGATAAGAATTTTTTGGGCATTTTGGTGTTGGTGTGCTAACAATATTTTTTCAGGTTTAAATAAGTTTTTATTTCAGATTCTACGGGAGTGATTATAAACAAGGGCAATCTGATTGCCTTTAATATTAATTAATTAATTCAATTTATAAGACTGTAAGACCGATGTAAAAATTCTTATCAGTAAATAGTATACTACAGTCGACATAAGTAATAATTTTTAATTAGTCTTTATTTCTTTTATTATTGAACCTGAGTCTATAATTATAGTGCATTTCTTATACACTTCTACTTGCCTATGGTTATGCTATAACGAACTATGAAAATTAAAAAAAGAAAAGCATGCAATAATACTATTTTGGAGATGTTCATAGAAATTACATATCATATATTTAATGTCCAGAACACCGAACAGTGTAAAAAAGGAAATTTTGGTACTCCATCTACCCCAAAAAAGATCTTATTTGATATCATTCTTATAAAAAAAATCACCTAAGATCAGATTTTATATTAAGCCACGGAATCTTTGGTAAAAGAGATTGAATTGACATTTTGACCGCTCGGATATGAAAAGCCATGAGAGATCTCATTTAATTAATATCGTTGTTGTAGTTTAAATCGTAACTTAATTCTCAAAAATCTGTTACTAACTACTTCTATACAGAAGAGTATTTAAATTTTCTGTCTCAGGAAAATATTTTCATTGCGCATGATCTAATGACCATTGGACGTAGTAGATCAACAAAGAAAGAGAAGAGTACAACAAAACTTTAAATTTGTTATCCATTGTAAAGGCTACTTTATCTAAATATCTATTTGTAATGAATAACACAGCAATTTCGTTTATTTTCATTACTGTAGTAAATATACATATACTTGAGAGAAGTTCAGTCTATCCAAATGAAATATCCGACGCTTCAAAACTTGGGCAAGCAGGATACCTACGTGCGCGCGCACTTGTAAATTCTTAACTACTCGCGCAACAGTCTCTCTCCCTTCGTCTCAACAAATTTCCCCGGCTAATAATCACTTAGCTCGTCAACTCATTTGAAAAACGATTTTCCGCTTACTCTCATTACAGCGCTAATGTATAACCTCACCAATTTCGCCGAAAGTGGCAGCCTCGCCGTCCTCACTCCCGTCTTATATCCGTTAGAGTTTCCATAACAAACAGCGACTTCTCGAGACTTCGACAATGTCAGCCCATGAGAGTATCGCGCTTCCATAAGCGCCTATACCTATACATATACACACAGGGCGAGAGAGGGAGGAAGGGAATATAAGAGGCCAGAAGCAGCAGCAGCGACGACGCCGGTAGTAGTTCATGCGCCAAACGAGTTTTGCAAGTCTCGTTAACGAAAACGACGATCTTAATTCCAGGTGGAAAACAGCGACGACGACGATGCGCGCGCTCTCACCCTTTTCTTCGGCGTCGATCTCACACCCTCGCCAGCCGCACTGACGTCCGTGCGTGCGGCATATCAAAAGCAGCGCTGTATAGCTCCGCTATTAAACGGCTTGGCGTTATGGAAGGGGATGAAAGCGCGGCACTGACGAAAAGAAAGGATTGATCGGGTGTATACCAGCTAGGCAGGTAGAAATCCACAGAGCCGTTGGTGTTTGCCACACATCGCATGATATAACTTTTCCTTACGCGCGTATATATCTATACGGTGACCACGGCCTTCCAACTCGATAGCTTTCTTACCAAATCTGCGGTGTGTGTGGCCCCCGTTCGCAGTCCTATTTACGCTTTGCTCAAGCCTTTTTCTCCCGTTCCTCCCCGCTATCTTCTACCTCGCTTCTACCATCTTTGCTGCCCGTCCTTCGGCCTCTTTTTTCCTCGCTCTAGCGAGCGGTTAAGTGGAGGAAGAGTTTGCGCTTGTTACCTGAGCGAACTTTAACTATTATCGCCGTCACAATCAAAGCTTCTCAGCTCTCTCTCTCTCTCTCCGGCGCGCGTGGCTTGTGTGAAAAGGGAGCGGAGCTGTACGTATGTGTGAGCGCGTGGGTATACACAGACCGGCTCCGCGGATTCAAGAGTTTCGCCCTGCTTCCTGCTTTCTACTCGGGCTCTTGAGGAGCTTTCCTCCTCTCCTTTTTTTCCTCTCTGTTTACCTAATCGCGAAAAAAGGGCCAAGCCTGATTGAGAGATAAGGAGTGATGCGCGAACGTGAAAGAGAGCAAGTGCCACGTAAGCTCCGAGATCTTGGCGACGCGCGAACTTCTTACGAAATTTACTGCTGTTAAAATTAGACGTATATCTATATAGACACATTTATGGTTTATAATCTTCCGGATGAAAAATAAAATCTACTTGGTTTATTCGATAACAATATTATTTATGAGTTAAAGTAAATTTACTTTTTATTTAATCATTATAAGAGAAAAAATTCATTAAAGCGTTTTTCAATTTTCAATCGCGTTTTTGCCAGAACGTAGATTCGTTAAAACTCGAGATAAAAAACTGTTAAAAACATTTTGAAAGTTGATTTATTAATTTTTTGATCTATGTCTTTTTCAAATATACAGGAATATATTAATAATAATTACTTTAAACAATGAATTGATCATATTAACGTATTCGACTTTTCTATATAGTGATCCTATACAGTAACTACATACTACGTCTGAAACTCACTCGATACTAATCTATTTCATGCATAAGAACAGGAAGTCGTTGGCTGTCATGGGGGTGGGGGTGGAGTTTATTCGAGTTACATAAATCAAGAGACTCTGAATTGCTACCACATCAGCAAATCCTCTGCTGGGGGCTCGATACGCAAGAGAAGGAATTCATAACAGTTGAAAACAATGTCGCGACTCAAGCTGGATTTCGGCCTCACTATCGCACGGGCGAGCGCGTTTGGAATCTAATGCCTCGCTTTGTGCTCCAAAGCTTGAGGCGAACGTACGTGCGCATTGTGTGGCTGCCATTATCGAGAAATATGTACATGTATTGCAATTTCAATAATAGAACTAAGCAAAACTAAATATATATGTGTGTATGCGTGCGTGTGTCATTTAAAATAGTTCATATTTTAATTTTATTCACCGATTTTTAATCTAACTAAGGTGTCTAACTATGTGAGCTATGCAAACTTTTATTTTTTTTAAATCTAAATATTCGTATGATAACCTGATAAGAGTTAGCCAATCGTGTCACGAATAGTTTCGTTTTACTTGCTAGCATATAATTTTTGTAATAAAGCATTTCTGAACTTTTTTTCCTTACCTAATATTTTGAATAGAAAACAATAGTATAAGGCTTTATTTGTAAAAAAAACTATACAAAAACATATACCAAATTACAATTTCTTCTCCGTATAATTGTATACATTAAATTGAAATTAAAATATCAAACAATAACATATCCTAGTCAAGTATAACAAAGATATCCCTTAGAACAAGCTAGCCACATAATATTACAGAAAGAATCAAAGTCAAGGATTCAGTGTAGCCTTACAAAGAAAAACAAATGAAAACACTTGCATTCACACAATAGATTACAGGCACTCCTTTAAATTTCAGTATTGAGTCCATTTAAAGCCGTTCACTACATGGCTTACAAGTCTTAGCTGAAAGTTTACTCGCGAGAGTACATGTCCAAGCCCGCTGTGTTTTGTTTGAGGCGAGATGGACTTTCACGGATAACTCTGACCCAAAGTTGTACCGCCCCGCACAGTCTCGTGTTTTCATATAGACACCGTTTAGAATGTGTTTGGAAGAATAAATAGCGGATTATATGGATAATACATGATTTAATTTTCGAGCTTTTTCGTAATCGAATGTTTGGGTAGTAAGTATGTTACCAAACTTTTTCTCCGTAAATGGAATTAATACTTTTTTTACTCTTATGTTCGTAGTTCTTGTAAACGCATCAAATGTTTACTAAACTTGATATAAGTAATGCAAGCTGATTAAGCGATCCTTACATATATTATCTAAAAGTGGTGAGAAATATTTTGTTCTTGGCTGCAGATGCGTAAACGTTAATTTCATGGAAAATTTTGAATGCAAGTGAACCTAACCAGATCTTGTCTAACGTTATTTTACTTTGCGCATAATACGCTGCTGTTGTTATCTTTTCTTAGATATCGCCGAAAGCTGATATGAGAGAGGGAGATGTATGTATATGGATACGTAAAAGTACCTTCTGCGTTATTGTATTATCGGAAGTCAGAGATTTGGTTAAGTTAATTGCAACTCGTCCAAATAGAACCATTTTTTAAAGTCTCTTATAAATCTACACGGAGAGAAATTCTCTAGTAAATGTTACAAGGTACCATTATAATTCTCTCACAGACTGCCCACATTGGCATTTTTACAAGAACTGTTTAGAAAAATTCGTAAGTTCATTAAAAAAAAATCATATTTTACTTAGAAAAATTCGTAGTCCTACAAAAAATTACAATAGTATATAATAAAATTTGTCAGATTAGCAGACTGTGAGAGAATTGCAATGGCATCTTGTAAAATTTAATAGAGAATTTCTCTCCGTGTATAGTTTCTTTTAAAACCTGTGAATATGAAAATATTATTTTTTTCATCCAAGTGTCAACAAAATGTATAGGATACTTCAGCCAACGACAAGTAAAAGAATTTATAATGATTGGAAAAAGGGCAATATTGAACACGCCATTTTAGAAATATGGATCATACTATCCAGATCAGTAGCCGTTATTCCTTTGTCATAATAAATAAATGTGTCCATGCGCGTTTATTTTGAAATTAATTGTTGGTTTGAAATGTTTTATACTTCGTTGTAACAGCTTTATGCGATAATAAAAAAGGAATTCAATAAAACAGTCATAAAAAAATGTATGTTAAATAATATAGAGTTTATCGTTTACATTTGGTTATTCCGAAACTAAAATATCGATTTCAATTTATTTTCACGTTTTATTTTAGTATGACAAATATAAGTGCCATCTATGGCTGCTTTATGATAAATACACATTGCTGTATTTGTGGACATAGATGGAGCAAACGATATACGTCATTATCTATTCGACGTCAAAAACAGTATTATGAACGAAGAAGCGTGCCTGTGTGGCGCACAACTGCGCAACAGCCGCGTATCGATAATCATCATATGCAATTATGGATCGGCCTCGTTGGCTGTTTCTCTGTTTCTCTCTCACTCTCTCTCTCTCTCTCCCTCTCTCTCTCTCTCTCTCTCTCCCTCCCCCTCCCCCTCTCTC